>JARUHE010061753.1:0-15656 GCA_031471125.1 Archaeomysis grebnitzkii
AACATATCTTAATAAAAGTTACAGAGTATGTAGGAAACAGTTAGCCCTATACGTGTGCCAAAAATTAAGATTATATCTTTAACAGTTTTGGAGTTATATGTGAAAAACCCAAAGTTGCGGGATTTTGCGGATATTCACCCCGATCGACGCTAAAAATTTTTGTGTTTTTTGAGGTTAAAGGTAATATAGTTTTTGTTGATAATCCCATAGAGGTTCAAAACATTATAAATTTGATATCTTAGTACGACTTCAAATATAGTGCTATTCATTATTCAGACATAGACATAGACAATATTATCAAGAGACTATCTGCAAAAGAAACAAAGAATGCAACTACATTGGATGACAAAGCAATGAATAACTGGAAAGGTTATATATTCGATGGAGAGGATGGTAGCATATGTTAAATAGACAAATCCTTTGTAAGAGCCTTCATTATACTAGGAATTAAATGAACAACAAGAAAACCAGTACAGAAGGAAATGTCTAATGTATGTATCAGAACCTCGTACTCCATGTCTTTCAAGAAAGAGCAATGCGAGTGCAGGCTCAGTAAACTTATTAATAAGCAGGAATATCCATAGTAACAGATAAACTTTAAAAAAGGCAAAATTAAATGCATTAGAATGAATGATATCCTGACAACACATCTGCATCTTTAATGATCATTAAGGTAGCGAAATATCTTGCCAGTTCGTTGACTAGATCAATGGAAAAAACTCTTTTTGAGACAGATCCATATCAAAATTAGTGCAAGAAGGATGTAAACACTCTTTTTGGTCAGCTTAGCCCACTGATTAAGCCAGTAGGATAAACTGGTCAAAAGTTTTATTTTAAGTTTTAACCATATTTAAACAGAAAGATGTATTAAAAAGATTCTTAAAATGGTAGTTCATAAGTAGCATTTAAGACTCCTAAACGGTGGAACATAGGTAACATTTAAGACTTAAGACGGTGAGACACATAGTGTTTAAGACTCTCAAAATGGTGGGATATAATCAGTGTTTAATACTCTCCAAATGTTGGGGACATAATCAGTGTTTAATACTCTCAAAATGGTGGGGACATAAGTAGTGTTTAATTAGTGGGTTGTGATGATTAAAAATAAATCATTCTGAAACTCCCACTGACTAACCACTTTTTAAAGATGAATGCATGATGGGCCCTGGCTTTTCCCACTTAAATAATCAGTAGCCCACAGTGAAAGGTATTTTTTGGTGGATGTCTTATCTGGGATATATATGCATTTTTTCTTTTCTTGTGATATAACAGGCCAAGGAGAAATGTCTGACATATTGAAATGATTGCTACAGGCATCATCTATTTATATTATGTTATAATATATGCAATAAGAAAGCTTTAGAAGGTTAGGAAATTAAATAAGATGTATTTTATATTTAAGACCATGCATGACATCATGTACAATCAGAGTAGGGTGAGAATAAGAAATGAACTTGCCACAATTTTCTTATAAAATTTGGTCCCCGATTTGGCTCTCATAATAGACAAATGCATATATAATAAACACATAGGTATACTGGTCACTTACTCGGGCTTAAAAATCATAAGTTCAAAATCACAAATAACTAACTGACCCTTAGATCAACTTTTCTTTTGGAATGTTCAAGCAAGGTCACAGAGATGTGCGATTTTTGCAGACTATCCCATTCTGTATTCATCGCATACAATTCTTCTGTTAGAAGCAAGTCAAAACTTAACCATCATACAAATAGTATAGAATTAACTTCAAGTTCAAAGCAGATTGAATGTACAACAATATATATAATTACATACACGTAGAAACTACAATATAAAAATATGGCTGCATGGAGAAGTTCCTAATGAAAGGAAGTTTGGGGTTCTATCTGCTGGAATAGATTTTTCTCAGAGACATTCATATAGAAGACTTCATATATGCTGGTTCCTTAAACGTTATGGCTGACATGAAAACACACAGGTCTAAGAAACTAATAGTGATTTAGTTTTGTCATCATTAAATATTAATACTTCAGTTCTATATTTCAATATGTTAACCGACCTGATTAACAATGAGATTACAGCATTTCTCCCAACCAAACTGTCTGAGCTAAAAAATACAGTTTTCCAATTCATCTAATGTCAACATTTGTTCAGCCAATCAACACTTATGTTGATGCATACTTCAAAAATGTAAGCTATAACTTATACTAGTTTTGTTTCATAAAATTGTTAGTCTTAACACTAAGATGATTTAGGAATTATTAATAAAATTTGAATATATTAGGGTATCCATTAACCAGAGGTAACAAATGGTTTCAGTGAAAGACAAAAACCTAGATTACAGATTAATTGAACTTATAAAAAAAATGTGAAATAAGTAAACTAACAATTGTCTTTACCGCTTATAAAAATAGCGAAATATTTTTAAGTTCATTGAAACCATAATTTTTAGAGAAAACAAAATATAGAAACTTGTTTATTTATAAACCACGTTATTATTCAAGAAAAAATTGTAAAAAAAACCTTCAACATTTACTTTGACCTCTTATAAAAATAGTGAGATATTTTCCAAATTAATTTGAGCTATAAAATGTCATTTTCTAAAGAAAATATAAAATATAGAATTGTTTTTATTTAAGCAAAGTTATTATTCAGCTCATTGTATAAACTGTTCAATAAAATAAAACTGAAATCAAAAATAAAAAACTTTAACATTTATCTTCATCTAAATTGTGAATGCGAGACCCAGACGAAGACAATCGACTGACCCACGCATATCGATTGTAATAGTGTATCCATAGGATTGATACCCTGTAAAAAAAGAATAGTATAGATGATATATTAGCTTTCAAGTCATTGTCTAATGCCGACGTTGAGTTTAACATTTACCTTCACCTAAATTGTGAATGTGAGACGCCACAGACGACGACAACGGACTGACCCCTGCATGTCGATTGTAATAAGGTATCCGTAGGATGGATACCCTAACAAATGATAATCTTATTCATTATACAGTAGGCCTATGAACATAAGTCCTTGCTATTCTTAAAACTTCATCTGCCAAAGAATCACATTTGGTACCAAAATTTTGGAAATAAGCCTTACAAACTAGAACTGCAAATGATCCAAAAGATAAAAAGTAAAAAACTGTAAGAAGAAGAAAATCATTTTCAAAACAAGCTAATAAGGTAGGGTTAAATGATTTATTCATCAACTAATCTATATAATTACTTGTCAGTTTAGATGTTTGTGTAAATAAAAAACGTGAATCTCAAATAACATATATGTTGTATGTTACTAATATTATAAAAATATATTTATTTTTTTGCTTCAACATTTGTTAATTTTTGTCAGCTTCTGGAGGACGAGATATTTTTGCAATCTTGCAGTTTTTTCATCGCAAAAATAGGTTTGTTTCATACAATTTTATGTTTTAAAAAATAATATTGAGTGCAAAAAAACTAAGGTAAATCTTAAGCTTCACTAAGCCATGTTGTACGACAACTGCCAAATTTTTCGGCAGCGTAAATGAACAGTAAATACAAGGGAAATCAAGTACTTACCTCAATTTAAACACCTTATTCTGGAATTTGTTTATACAGCTGTTTTATAAATACAGTTTCTATAAAAAATATTGTTTACATACCATTAAGTTACGATAACACTCCATGTTCATTCGGCCAAAGCTTGTGAAACTCTGAACAGAACTTACAGAAGATCCAAAGATAAAAAAAGTATGGAGTGATTGCTCAGATTTTCGTAATATGAAAATCAGAGTTTTTAATAAATATTAAGCAATAAAGAAAGGCAAACAACCTAACTTAAGCTAGCCTAGCCTTGACATCTGTAGAATGTGTAAATAAATAAACAAGAGAAACTATAGAAAATCAAAAATCGTAAGTTAACTTCCCTTCTCGTTTGTAGAATACGTACATAAAAGTCAGTAAGGTATCTACCAGATTGCTCAATTTCATACAAAAATGTCCACCTACAAGAATTGGCAGACTGCAGTGAGACATAAGATTCACATTCAAAATATATTTCAGGTTATATTTACTATATTATCTTTTTTCATAAACCCCACATGGGCAACCCATATTTCAATGAATTAAAGTTTTTGGTTTATCTTAATGACATGGGCCTAATTTTGCAATTTTTCTATAGAGTTTTTAGCAAAAGTAGCTTTCATTAAACTTTAATATGATGAAATATGTCCATTAAGCTACAAATTATTGAAATAGATGCAATATTAAAGTAATTATAGCATGTTATATATGACAAATCAAAATTGTATGTCTGCCATTCTTTTTTTAATGGTCTTCTTATTTGTATATTTTTGGCCACCAAAAACCATTTAAGGAGCAAAGTTAGGTTAGGTTTTGTTTCGTGGGTCACAATAATACTAAAATTTGCTTAAATACTGGTTTGTGGAGAAGCAAAAGAATTGCATAAGTCTTGTTTGAAAATGTGACGTCATCCGATGGTTGGTACGCCTGTCAGTTGGCTGTGCATAATTCTCTGACAAGTTACTTATTTTGGCTATTACTCGAGTTATATTGATCAAAATATGAACATTTCCGCAAATTTTAATCTTCATATTCGTTTAAAGCACATCAAAATCTTCAGGAAAAAAATATTCTGCGTGTGGAAACGTAGTTTTCTATTGTACTTAATATTTACCAATTGCTTTTATAGAAATTGATGAGAAATAATCTGAAAATATATGTTAGAGATGAGTAAACATTTTTTAAAGTCAAGGATTGTTTGTCAATTGACTAATTTGTGCTGAAAATCAGCACATTCATCCTGGATGTTCTAAAGTGCAGTATTTCAACTAGCATACATGAATAATAAAAAACAATATGTTAAACAATTAAAAATGTATTGAACCGCTAATTAGCATTAAATAAATAATTACATGATTTATTAATTGAACAATGACATTTGAATAATTAAATTTATTTCATTTGCTTAAATTGCCCACCATACTAAAGAACTCTTTTTATCCATCCAACGTGCCTACTATACAGGTTTCAATAATGTTAACAAATTAAACCCTAAGAAAACTGCATGCCTGAATTCCCATATAAAATCGCTTGAGTAATTAAAAATAAAACCGACCAGCAATCAATTTTCGCCAGGAATATCACCCTGCATACAGAGTGTAAACACCCTGTAATTCTAGGCAAATGGTTATCATACTCACGACAATGACTTATCAAAGAAATCTCTCGATATGTACATGTTCCTGATTAACTATTCTCTAATAATTTGCATATGAAATTTCAAATATATACTGTAAGCTCACCCAACCAGCAACTGAGTGTCAACTCAGTACCTGGCAACCAGTTTTAATTCATTAACTATTATCTGTGATGACCTTGACAAAATGAATTTTTGATATCCGAGTAAATCATACTAAATATCCTTATATAAGTACATACCAGGTTTGTATTAGCAACATCAATGAAAGAAATTATAATAATTTATTTAAAAATATCAAACACAAATTACACCATCATATATCATCTAAATAAAGAAAAACTTTCATAAATTCATATTTAAGAAAACACTCATTTACCTAGAATTTGGGCAGACTTTTAAGGAAGAATCAAGTTAAAATTTACACAATATTTTCTGTTAACATATTCAACATGGCCTGTTACTTACATTTAATCAACGAGTTATCATGTAATTAACCCCTTTATCAACTACATTTTTTCTTTTTATCAGTTTATAGTATGGATGAATTAAAAGTGATGCTATTTCATTCTCTTCAACAGGATAATTCACTTCAGATAATGAATAATGGGTTGCCAGATTACAATGATCAAATAAAGCTAACTCATGGAAATGAAAAAGCTAAACAATTTTGATTAAAAACCAATTCAAAAATATATTTACATCTTGTAAAACCTAATCTTTAAATAAGTATTCCTCTTAATTGTTAAGGAATTGAGTGCAGGAATATTTAGAAATACACATGGCTAACTTTGAAATTATCCAATATTGAATGAATAAAAAAATGTGAATTATTCATGTAGCCTACATGTTAATACTTTGAAAAAACACATCATTTTAATTGTAAACTTTGCTGTCCTATTTTCAATTTTGTTGAAATACATTACAATAAAACTAAAAAATATTATTTAAATGAAACAAAATTGATTCTATAGCCAAGAGAGTGTGGTTGGCATCCCGCTTTGTTCAGTCTGAGTCAAGGTGTATATACCAAAAGTGCATCAAGATGACATCTTCTATGCTAATTTATCTTCGTTATTATTTTCATTCACAATTTTAGATCATTTTTATCATGGGAAATTCGATGAAAATATAATCATTTACTGAACACAAAGCTGTTTTTTTAATGTTAAACATTATTCGTTAAGTAACCTACACAATTTTATTTCAAATCGTGAAAAAAACACTTGGGATAAATTAGCACAGATGACATCATTACTAAACATAATGATTCAATTGCACACAGCCTTTAATATGTACGAACAACATTGTTTATTATATATTTAATTGGTGATTAAGTAAAATTAATCAATTATAATTAGCTCAACATATTTTCTATTAAAACAACTGAAGGAATTTATTCATCTGAATTTTTATATGGTTTTGTGTTTGAAATATGACCCTACACAATTTGTTTAGTACCCCACATCAATTTCTATTTGAATGGTTCATTTTTGGCTTAAAAAAATGAACATTATAGACCCTTGTCTAACCTAACCTGACTTTGCTCCATAAATCGCTTCTATTTGGCCAAAAATATACCATTTGAGGAGCAAAGTCAGGCTGGTTAGGTAGGGGCTATAATGTTCCTTTTTTAGCCAAAAATGGCTTGGGGTATGCATTCAAAGCATTACTTGATTGTAAATTTAAAAACAAAAACCTTATTATCTTACCTTTTTCCTTAGTTGTTGCAAAAATAGGAAACCAGAGGCCAAACTGGAATAATGCCCAAAAACATTGGCGGTCGTACAATTTAGATTTGCGATATATAACGTGTTATAATTATTTTAATATTGCATCTAATTCAGTAGCTTAATGGACATATTTCATCATATTATAGTTTTAATAAAAGCTATTTTTGCTAAAAACTCTATAGAAAAAATTTCAAAATTGGACCTGTGTTTTTAAAATTAACCAAAGGCCACTTTGTGCTCATTTTTGGGTTAAAGAGGACCACAAAAAATCTTGAAGGACTAAAAAAACTGGTTTGGCATTATTCCAGTTTCACCTCTGGTTATGTATTTAGAAAAATGGCAACTAAAAATTATACTACACAATTTGAAAAATATCCCGCGTTGATTTCTATTTGAATGGTCCATTTTTCGCTGAAAAAACGAACATAACTCCTCACCTAACTTGAATTAACCTGACCAAACCTGAATGCTCCTCAAATGGCTTCTATTTGGCCAAAAATTCACCATTTGAGGAGTGAAGTCAAGTAGGTTTGGTGAGTGTCTTTAATGTGTATCAAGTTGATTGATTCAAAATTTACATAACATACCCTACATCTCTTACCTTTTTCCTTAGATGTTGCCAAAATATGAAACCAGAGGGGAAACTGAAATAATGCCCAGAGTTTAAGTTTTGGCAGTGAGGGCATTGCTTTAGAGTTTAGGGTGCCGTCAGGTGAAAGCTCATTTAAGCCATTCTTCAACTGCCATCAACACAGTGCAGAACTTTAAGTTTTGGCAACACTTGACAGAAATTTTTTTGAATTGCCGGCGGCAACTTTTTAATTCTCTGAATGTCTGAACCGTTCACCCACAAAAAACTCTAAATAAAATATACAGTGTATATATAAAAAATAAGTCATTGATATATAAAACAAACTAAAAATAAATATTTTAGCATTTCTTTTTATTGTTGGTGTGGGTGATGTTTGTGAATTGTTTGTTGAAAAAGGTGGCTTTTTGTTGGTTTGTTATTGCTATTTTGGTTGGGTGTCAGTTTGTGTTTTTTGTTTGCGAGTCCTGCGATTATGTTCCCTAGTATGTGGATGTTGGTTTTATAGTCCCAACAATCTGTTATAAGTGCTCACGCCATATTTCTTGTTTATGTTTCTGTATTAGTGTATCTATTGTTGTGTTGAGGATGTTGATCTGGGGGTCTTGGTTTTTTTTATTGAGTGTTCCATTAGGAAAAAGCTCTTTTTAGGTTTTGTTTTTCTGTTGGCGTTGGTGTCTGCAGCTGAAAATAAATTAGTGTTAAACAACTTTATTTCAAGAGTTACAGTGGATTTCCATAGATGAAAGTTGTTTATCTTATCTTTCCAGCCAATGTTGTTATTAATATTTTTTATTCAAAAATTAACATTTACGGAGTTATAACCAAAAAAACCCCTCAATTTTTAACTCTTAAAATATTTTGACCAAAAGTTTAAAGTTTTTTGTTTGAAGTGTTATAGAAATTTTATTGAATAAAAGTTGTTTATAATGACCATCTAACCAACATTACCAGAAATAATTTTTTTCATAAAATAAATATTTAGTGAATTATAGCCACGTGAGATTGCATGTCATCTATGGCTAGTTTGTCTTATTGTATTTCTTTGTTTGATGAGGTCTCTGATGTTTTCTGGGAGAAGTTTATGTTTGTTGTGAATCTTACCTTTTGGTATGTTGTGTTTGTCAGCAGTTAGTATTATGTTTGTGAGTAGTGTTTGCTGTATGGATGTTGTCTAGTATCTGGATTTTGTTGAGTAGGTGTTCTATTTTTTATGTTAAATCTTGCCAGTTGGCTTTCCTGTAGTTGGTGTGGTGTGGTTGTTAGTTTGAATTTTGTTTTGGTGTTGTATGTGATGTTGATGGGGAGGTGGTCCGAGTTGAGGGCATGAGGCGTCTACCGTGTAATTCTGTTGGGGAGGGTGTTGGTGACAGTGGAGATGTCTGTGGAGGTATTTTGTTGTTGGATGTTGGAGGGTACGTGGGTGGGAGTGTTGGGTGTGTTGAGTTTAAAACTATGTTGGCTATGAGGGAGCCTCTGTGATTGTCTGTGGGGGAGTGCCAGTGTGAGGAATGAGCATTTGTCGCCTGTGATTGTGTTTTAAGGTGAGTGAAGGTGATGTCCATGTCTTCCATTCTGTGGTCTGGCTGGGCTGTGTCCAGTGGAATGTATATGTTAGCTATGTGTATGGTTTTGTATTTGGTGATGCATATTTTAGTGATTTGTAGTTCTGTTTTCCTGGTGTTTATGTGTGGGGGGATTGTGATTGGTGTGAATAAGATATTCTTGTGAATGTATATGATCAAGCCTCTGCCTAGCCTTTGCAGTCTGTCTGTGCAGTTTGTTAAGGTGGGGGTTTGTGGTGAGGGGACATTTTTGTTTCCTGTATGGTTATGATGTTGATTTTATGTTTGTCTGCGAGTTGTTCAAGTTCCTGTTGTTTTTTATTTATGCCATTTGTTTATTTGTAGTATATTTAGGTTAGCTGTGTGTAAGGTAGGCCCGTTTGTTTGGGCTGTGGTTGTGGGTGCAGATTGGGTGTCCGTTGGTTCTGTTGGTGTTGGTCTTTGTTGTGGGGTTGGTCGGGTGTATTGCGCAGGTCCAGGTGTTTTTGTACTTTGTAATTCTGATGTTAGTCAGTTTATGTGGAGCCAGTGTTGATTGTTAGAATTGTATAGTAATTATGTCTGTCTGTTTGTGATGTGTCTGTCACATATCCCACATATGTAGACAAACCCGGGTCCCGAATTTAGCTCCACGTCCCCAGAAAGGACGAGCAGGATCTTACCACGCCGTTAGGCTGGGGGATTGGGGCGGGAGGTCGAAAAAACGACGGTATTGAGCCCCCCCAAAGTTTTGGTGTTGTAATTTGCGGGTGATTTGCCCAGCATTCCCACATCCAGCATGCCACAACTCTGGGAACGACAAAAGTTGTTTATCATGATCATCTAAACAACACTATTAAGAAATTTTAGGTTAATTGGTGATGTTGATTTGTTGTGATTGGTTTGAAGTAGTTGCTTAGGGTAAACATTCTTTGGATAGCCTATTACAGTTTGCTCGTGGATTTGTCTGCTCCATTTCTTACACTTTCACATTCACGTTTTTAAAAATGTTGGGTTGAATGTCAATTTTTATTTTTGCCATAACTAATCTCATATTTTTGACAAGTTCTATATAATTGGCCTAAAACATAAGTTTGTCCATCCTTTGTGAGATTTAAAAAAAGTAATTGTAATTTAGTTTATAAGGTATAGGCCAATTAAAATGGGATTATTGAGGTAGTGAGCCACCATACATCTCTATTTATCCTACAGCTTTTAATCTCTGATTGTTCGTCCATATCAAAAACGAATAGTGTTGTAGCCTATAAGCCTTATAGTTATGACATTTAACTTGACATTTAATTTATAAAATATGTTGTGTGTAGGTGCATATTAATTAAATTGATTTTGAATTGTGAAATAATGTTTTTCAAAACGAAATGTTCAAATACCATTGTCTCACAACCTTTCATTGCCACCCACGCAAACGCCTTCCTCGAATGTGTTTGTGTAATGTGAATATTAAAGGTCGAGTGGCATCAGCCTATTCCTTTAATGGTTATGCAATCCCTCTCCTACTCACACCCACTAAAGTATCTTTTCTGCCCACCTCGGCACGCACACATCTCACCTGATGCAATGCTCGTTGTCATGGCAACACAACTCCTACGTCATCGAACTTCATGTCGGTATAGTAACTTCATGACGTCGATTGCAAAGATCAAGGTTAATTCTGCTCTCCTAAATACTAGAAAAAGAGTTGATAGTAATGCATTTACATAGGATTTAAATCTTAGGTTTATTCCTATAAATGAATTAAGTTTATAATCACTTACTGGGATTATATTTATTTTTAGATAATAATGTGCTTTGAAGGTTGAATGCAGATCACTAAGGTTTTTTTATTTGATTTATAAATGTTCTCGACAAAATATATATAAAGTTTTCACGAACCGCTCAACTTCTCACGCATTTGTATGTAAGCGAATACATTCCTGATGATGAATGTTATGTAACAACAGATGTATGAATATCAGTTGTCAGACTGTTGCAATGCAAAAACTGAATCTTTATTTTTAAAGGTTGTTTATATACAACGCTCAGTTTGTTGTGTTGAAAATTGTTGAATAGTCTTAAGTTTTAAGTCTTATACAATGTCTTAAATGAACTACGCATCATTCTTTTTTTTGTAGGAAACTCTGTAGAGATGCAAATAAATGATAAGAATGGATACGTTTATTTGGCCATAAATTTACATTATAATATTTACAGTACAATTAAAACACTTGGAACTAATACATTAGACGCAGCCCAATGAATATTTAATACTCTTGTAGGACTTCTTAACATAATGCTGGTTTTATTTATAAAACATTGAACTCTTTACAACCCAAAATATAATATGCATAAACCATCGTACTAATAAAACCTTTAAAACACAAAAGAGAATATCACTCAACATGTCGTTTGCTTTCAAAAATATATCTAGCTATTTGTAAAATAATTCATTACTAACTAACGAGTTTGTCTCAATCTCGATACACATAAAGTTTCCAGCTTAATTTTCATTATTTCATTGGTTAAAACTTTTAAATAATTTCTTACTTTAGTATTATCTCTATATTTTACTACCTATATAAGCTGTTCTGCCTCCACTGTTTCTAAAATTACACCTATTATACATTAAATAATCATGCATATGGGAAAGACCTACAATATCAGGAGTGAATTGTATCTCTCAAAATGCCACAAAATAAAATTTAAAGCTCAACTTGGAGTCAATGAAGGAAGAAAACTCCTCAAAGTGATTTCGTAAACTAATACATATATTGTGAGACAAATCTGAAAAAACTGTATTTATCATGAATTTGTTATACAAATCCATTAATCCTGAAATGTACTTCTATATTGAATTCGTTATTTTTTCTGTATCAGTATCAAATAGAGAAATATCATGGCTACTGCTATGTTTAAATTTTGATTTACCTACTATTGCGATGTTAGCGACTCCAAACTATCATAAATTACATCGGTGCTGTTAATATCATCATTCAATTCTGTGTTATTTAGTGTTATAAATATTTGTTTCACTACAACCATCATAATTAAAACATAATTGTTTATCTTTTTATATGAAAAATATGTTAATAATAAATTACTATTATACCACAAAAAATATTCTCACTATCAAATTTCAAAAACATTGTTTTGTATGTTTGACATTGGGTCGGACGCGAAGTCTCTTCGAGGTGCTATCAGGCTGGACCTGACGTGGGTTGAAGGTATGAAGATGGAAAACTGTTTCCGTCTCCATATTCTTCTCAGCTTCGTTTGTTGGTTTCTATTATTATAATCAATGTTATTTATTATTAAAACCTGTCTATAACTGATATATAATGTTTTTCATTGCTGTCACCCTTCATTGACATTGCGCATACGGTTTTTCTAATCTCCTAAAGTACCACGGCAGAAATATTCTTTATAAATATATTTTGGGCTTTCAATTGCGATTTCCTTCCAAAAAAATATTCCTTTTAATTTCGTCCTTGTATTTTACCATAATATCTCTGGTTTGTATTTTTCTTACCAATTCTGTAAGCTGCGTGATGTCTAAGTCTTATAGTTTTAAATTATTTCGAATTAATTTATTGATTTTATCATAACCTTGTTCATCATTTTCAAATTTATTTGTATTCCCGTAAATTATGTCATGCTTATAATTGGGCTTTGATAACCTCATTGGAAATGATTTTTTGCCGAAATGTTTTCTCCCGAACAGTTTTTAATCTTTATTAGCAGAAAATAAAGTCATCATTGTATGATCCAATTGTGGTGGTAATTCTAGTATTTAGTTTACATTTATGCTACATCAACAATTTAATTAATAGCTAACAAAGGTTTCAAAATAAGTTGAGTTAAATATATTTTTTAAGTTGAAAGTATAATTGCATTGATTTAATAACTTGACTCACTTCAATACTATTAAACTTTCATAGTTCAAAAATGTCGATGTAAACTTGAATTTAAATATGAAAACGAGATCGCGTACAAAGTATCCATTTTATAAATGCATTACATTTTGGACCTGATAAAATGTTTTGTTTAGGTGAAATAATGGATCAATAAATTTGATATTACAAAAATGCTTCGTTAAAATGTCACCTTGTTAAAAATGCTTGCCCTGCAGGTATATTCAATAGATAATGACCCTCATTATTTTCTTTTCCGTTCCATACTTCTTCCACATTTTCTATTTACGACACAAATACACGTTGTTTGCTCAATCAAGTGTCTGCTCATGGCGTAGGTGCCCCACTTTTCACACTAGCTTATAGGAAACGTAAAGGAGAGGGAACTCGGCCATTAATTAAACATTTCTTCTGCTAAAGACCGAATTCTCTTTAACAAAGTTAAATTACTTAAATATGTGGAAATAAGTTAAAAAAGTGTTAAAGGTAAAATTGAGATTAAATAATTCAAGCCCAAATTATCTCGGCAAATTTAAAGTAAAATCTCGATGAAATTGAATAACAAATGTAATTTCCAGACGAAGGAAGAAGTCGCATTGATTCCAGACGAATCCATATTATGCCTGAATTACAAAACACAATGAATTGCATTGATTCGAACTGCTGGCATTGTTTTTCGGTTAATGAATATTCTAGAAGTATTTATGAATCGGCGGACCTAAGTTTGGATTGACTATAATAGATGTCCTTCAAGAATGATCACGCAATAACCTACTTGTGTTTTCTGTTTAATTTTGACCTGTTTTCGTAATTCATTTACACACAATTATCGGTAATTTATAAAATTATTAATATTTTGAGGGGAAAAAAGAAAAAAGAACTTAATTTGGATATCTAATATGTATTGTACATTATGTAAGAATGCAAAGATGCTTAGCACCTTATTTTTAACTTGTTCCTTTTTACTGTTGTATTTTTTCTCTTTGTTTTGGAAGGCGTGTGAGGGAATGGGTTCGTGAACGAGCGTGGTTGGACATGGTGTGTTTCAGGTTTCCTAAACATGCAATATCTTAATAAACTTAATACTATTGTTTATGGAAACTAACTTTCCTTCTATTCCTTCATATCTGTTGTTTTAAATGGCAGAAATGTTATGAACGTTGTGAAAAAAATTTATATTATTTATCTTCTTACAATTAACTATTAAATTAATATTTATTATAACCATAATTATTCAAAAAAGTGGTACTGAATAAAAGTTTTGCTCAAGACCTAGTTGTATCTTTATAATTAATGAACAACACATCTTTGTATTCAGAGTTGTATTTGTTTCACTGCTTTACCGTTTGTTGGTTGCAGGTTTAAAACTCGAAACTAATGACGTCAGTAAACATTCTAGAATCATTTCAATGAAGAAATCGATACTGACAGGCGATTGTATTGGATGCAACGATTTTGATAAAATCCTATTCAAGAGATGTTAATTATTGTAATGTTTTTTATTATTGTTTAATTTCGACAATTAAAAACCAGCTTCTATAAATGATCTCTGATTTGTGTGCCATTTTTTCAAAATAATAAGAAAGTTATTTAACAGAGAAGTTCATTTAAATGAAATCTAAGAACCTATCTACACTGTTGTCGCTAAGTATTTTTGTGTGAAATCCGTATTTAATTATTAAAACATACATTTTATAAGAAAATTGAAATTCGTGGTTAACCGAGATTTTTTCAAACGTGCGTAGCGAAGCGCTAAATAGGCGTAGCAATTCATGCTTATATATCATCTATACTATTAAAATTTCATTTCATATAGGCTTGATTAATAGTTTTAATATATTAATAGCTATTTTATTTGTTTTTATTACTTTTAACCTACATTTTTCATTAAATTAACTTGAGAATTTTTTAACAAATATTTTTGCATCAATGGGTTGAAAATGAAGTATACATAAATTGTCTCTTAGTTGATTTTTTGAGTAAATAATGTTTTCTCACTTTGTAACACCATTTCTGATTTGTGGAGATAAAAATTTTAATGATATTGTTTTCCATATTTTGTTTTTATCGAGCGTTCCCTTTAGGAAAATGCTCTATATAGGTTTTATTTTTCCATCGTAGTCGTCTGCACCTGAAAATCAATTAGTGTTAAACAACTTTATTTCAAGAACTACAGAGAACTTCCATAAACAAAAGTTGTTTGTCTTAACCTTCCAGCCAATATTGTTATAAATATTTTTTTTTCCAAAAAATTAACATTTACGGAGTTATTTAAATCCTAAATTTTTGAGCAAAAGTTTAGTCTTTTGTTGAAAGAGTTACAATGAATTTGCAACTACTAAATCAATGTTTTCAACTATGGTATTTCCAAAATGTTTTTAATGTTTATCAACTAATAAGAAAAATATATTTTATTTCATATGAATTCAATTAATTTATGTCTTTCACGAAGCGCGATTACATACGTTAACATTAAGTACGATTGCAATGGTGCTACTTTTAAGTTTTGTTTATGCAAAATGTTATTTTTTATCGAGCGTTCCGTTAGGAAAAAGCTCTATATAGGTTTTAATTTTCCGTCGTCGTCGTCTTCGTTGCCGTTGTCGTCGTCGTCGTCGTCTGCTCATGAAAATCAATTAGTGTTAAACAACTTTATTTTAAGAGTTACAGAGAACTTCCATAAACAAAAGTTGTTTGTCTT
>JARUHE010061864.1:2211-15655 GCA_031471125.1 Archaeomysis grebnitzkii
GTTTTCTTGGTTTTATAGAAATATTATTTGGGGTTTTCTTGGTTTTATAGAAATATTATTTGGGGTTTTCTTGGTTTCATAGAAATATTATTTGGGGATTTCTTGGTTTCATAGAAATATTATTTGGGGTTTTCTTGGTTTCATAGAAATATTATTTGGGGTTTTCTTGGTTTCATAGAAATATTATTTGGGGATTTCTTGCTTTTATAGAAATATATTATTTGGGGTTTTCTTGGTTCTATAGAAATATTATTTGGGGTTTTTCTGGTTCTATAGAAATATTATTTGGTTTTTTATTGGTTTTACAGAAATATTATTTCATGTTTTTATTGGTTTTATAGAAATATTATTTCAGGTTTTATTGATTTTATAGAAATATTATTTAGGATTTTCTTGGTTTTATAGAAATATTATTTGGGTTTATATTGGTTTATATAACTATTATCTGGGGTTTTATTGATTTTCTAGAAAAATTATGTGGGGTTTTATTGGTTTTATAGAAATATTATTTAGGATTTTCTTGGTTTTATAGAAATATTATTTGGGTTTATATATATTGGTTTATAGAAATATTATCTGGGGTTTTATTGATTTTCTAGAAAAATTATGTGGGGTTTTATTGGTTTTATAGAAATATTATTTGGGGTTTTCTTGATTTCCACATCAACGACATTCAGTTGAACGTTTTGTGGTCAATTTTGCACAGCCAACAAAGTGCTCCTTACTCGAGATTGACTAAAAATGAAACAATTTTCATTTTGTTTCAGTTTTTTCATCTTGTATAATAACAGAGTCTCGAACTAGTTTGTATTAGTTTTTTTAATAAGGGTAACCTAATGAGAAATATTTCCTCAGTGGTAATAACAATAATTAATAGTACACCGGTACTAAGAAATGAAAAACAAAATGTCAACAAGATGTTAATGAACAAAGTATAAAATCCGAATAAAAGTGCATGAAATCATCCATATGCTCGCGAATTGTAGAACAAACCAAATAAGCTTGAAAATTATTAGAAATAAATGTGAAAGGTAATAATTAATAACAGGCATTCCAATTTCCAATTGTCACTAATTTAGCAAATGGTAAAAATTTAAAAAAGACAAATTAAATCCAAATAAACAATTTGATGGACATTAAACGCAGTGTAAAAAAGTATGATATAAATAATGGGATATCCATTAACTAAAACAAAAAACACTTTAATGAACTAAAAATCCTTATTTAACCATAAAGAGTATTGAATAAAAAAATACTCTATCAGTTAAGCTTTCAAGACATTCTTGAAGAACAGCTATGAAAAGATGAAATAGCTGTCCCTGTTATTTTAATAACAAAAATTCATGTGACCTCTCTTAACTCGGTTCTAATTGCCAACTAAACTTCCTTAGAACACTTCAAAGGATAAACCATGAAAGGTCTCACAAGTATCCAATATTGAGAACATTACTCGCATACAAACTCCAGCACAAGTTCTTCAATCCAAAATTACATTTACTGTTGTGAGGGAATGGTAGTTAATAATCATTGTCGAGAACAACAGTGCGAAGGAATAATAAACTAATAATGGTAGATAATAATAATAATAATAATGGTAGAAAATAATAATTGTCGAGAACAACAGTGCGAGGGAATAATAAACTAATAGTGTTAGGGAATAAGTGTGCGAGAACGAGCATAAATGATGGCAACAATATTATTAAGTAATTCGAAATCCAATGTCCGACATTATAATGTTTAATCGGTGAAAATTTGGTCTTTGGTCATCTATGTTTCAATTCAAGGGCAACCAATCTTTCAATGCGGTTGTAACATCTCGTGTGGATCCTTTGCACGCGTTGTCTTTTTGGTTCACTACTTTGCTTTTCCGTTTTCGTTTGTTGTCTTTGGACTTTTTCATTCGCTACTTTATTTTGGCTTTTTGTCTTTTTAACTCACTACTTTGCTTTGGCTTTTTGACTCGCTACTTTGTTTTGACTTTAATTTAATTCGCTACTATGTTTTAGCTTTTTGGCTCACTAACTTCGGTTTGTTTTTTTGGTTCATTAATTTATGTTTATATTTTTGGCTCACTAACTTCGGTTTGTCTTTTTGGCTCACTTTAAGATCAGATATTATCAAAAATCTGTAGTCGGTGGGAAATGGTGAAATTGCGGAAAAGTCTCACATGGACATGAAAGCTCCCAAACAATTTATGGGAGACATTGCGAACATCAAAGTTAACTTTCTAAGCATTGGGAATGTGAGCTGTACATTCAATTACTGTTATAATAATTTTAAATTATATTATAAATATTGGTAATATTGGTGATGTTATTAATGTTATTAATGCTATTAAGGTGATTAATGTGATTAATGTGATTAATGTGATTAATTTTATTAATGTTAGTGATATTGTGAATACCATTAGTAATATAATTAATTAATATCGATAATATTAGTTATGTTATTAATGTTATTAATATTAGTGTTATAATTAATTAATATCGATAATATTAGTGATGTTATTAATGTTATTAATGTTATTAATATTATTAATGGTATTAATATTAGTGTTATAATTAATTAATATCGATAATATTAGTGATGTTATTAATGTTATTAATATTATTAATGGTATTAATATTAGAGTTATAATTAATTAATATCGATAATATTAGTGATCGATGTTATCAACGTTATTAATGGTATTAATATTAGTGATATTGTGAATACCATTAGTATTACATTACTAATGTTATTAATATTACATTATTATTGTTATAATTCTAAAAATTGTATAGTAAAGTTGCCAGAACTCAATATCATAAAGAGCAAATGAATCCAATAGTAAACATTCCATTGACTCACACATGGCGTTGTTAACGAACGGGCGAAAGACGAGTCGGTTATAGTCGTAACGTGACTTTGGCACAGGTACAAGACGAGCAAATGGTCTTTTCCTCTCAGTAACATCGCATCAATCTCGCTTTTGCATTAAGATAAATTTACGTGAATAATAATGTTAAAAAATTGTATTGCTTTATTTAACATCTCATCAATCTCACTATTGCATTAACTTCCTCAGATTTATTATTTATTTTAACATCGCATCAATCTCACTATTGCATTAACTTCCTCACATTTATTGTTTATTCAAAAGTAGCAGAAAAGATAAATTTACGTGAATAATAATGTTAAAAAATTGTATTGCTTTATTTTAAGATTAGCATCTAGCAATGTTTAACAACTAAATGAGGTTTATTATAGAAGTAGAAACAATATAAAAAATACAAAAAGATCTTCAATATTATGTGGGAAATGCAATACAATAAACTTTCAAAGTTGAAATATATAAGAAAAATACAACTGATTAAACAAAACAGTTTTATCTTTGAAACATTTATAATGTTTATTTTTTATCAACGTTTTCTTCTTTTAGATAAAAAGATTTTGTGTCACAAGAAAAGGGGAAATTGTGAATGTTAAGATCGTCTGATGGAGGAAAAATTGTAGCAAGACATACAATGGAAGAAATGCAAGGATACAGATCTAACAAAAAATCTAAACAAATACAAATATATCGATCATTTTAACTACAATCAATAAATCAAGTCAAAACAACGATACTTACATTGAACTAATACAAATAAAAACAGAAAGTAATTGTGTAAGAAAATTAAATGTCTAGAAAAGAAGATTGCAATAAAATAAAAAGTTGACAGCTGCGAAAATATTTAACTGTAAGGCAAACATTTTATAAAGTTTCGAGAAAGTGAAAATATTTAATCAAACATCTTCAAAGTGGACCAATTTTTTTGGTGATGAAATCTCAATTTTTCCGTTGATTTCGTTCGTTTCTGGAAAAACTTTCTCCTCATTCTACCGCCAAATGTTTCGAAAAAGATGTTGATTCTCTCACAACGCATACCTGGCACTGTCTTGCAACCAGAGAGCAACCAAAGCAGTGTTGCCACTCCTTCAAAAAAACGTGAGGAAGTGAAGGATGCATAATTTATATTGATATGAGGGGCACTTTAGACTGCTGAACCTAAAAACAGCAGAAACATTTAAGGTTTTACCTTACAAATATAACTAAGCATTCCTTAGTCATAGACAACCAGCAATCTCGCGTGAAGGAAACAAACATTCTATTTTTTGGCTATAATCCGATAGATATTTACTGTATGAAAAAAAATATTTCCGGTAATATTGGTTGGATAGTCATTATAAACAATTTTTGTTCAACAGAGTTTTCCGTTATTCCAAAAAAATAAAATAAATTCATTTTTCAGAGTTAAAAACGAGGATTTTTTGGCTATGTTCATTGTTGAAAAACTTAGTTGACAAAATTATCTAGTAGGTAAGTCCTGTAAAACCAAAGAAAACCTAAATTTTCAATATATATTGATTGTATGAAAACTAGTACATAACCAAACCCTTTGCTCTAAATTCAACAAGCTCATATATAAATGTAGTTAATTCAACGAATTCAAATTTTACAGAAAAGTTTATTCAAGATAGATCATTCACTATACATATATCTTTCATTTATGTTAAATATGTATTACTGTAAAACCAAAAATTATTTTTTTAGTCTACTTTTAAAAAAACAAGTCCACAAATCCCTAACTAACAACAATCAAGAGGAACTCATAAAAAGCGCTGCTTTACGTCTCCATTAATAAATACTCAAAAAATGTTGTTTATAATTATAGATCAATCAATTTGTATGAAATAAACAAAAGTATGCAATGACATTTAAGAAAGTAAAATCCGATTTCATTTAGATCAAAAAAAATTTAGGTATAAAAATTTCCTTTATTTTCTCATCCAATATTTCATTTTGAAGGACAAATACAAAAAATGAAGGGGATTGAAGGAGAATGGCAACACTGAACCAAAGGCATAACTGGCACTGTCTTGCAACCAAAGGGCAGCCTAATAAGAGGCTCTAGGTATTAGCAGTGCAAAAATAGTATATTATTATTCTCCCGCCTAAATATTGAAAACACTTGACTATCTTTATTTCCAAGAGTCAGATTAAATTGACTAACCTTTGTTAACAGTGCACTGTTAGGTTGTCATTTGGTCATGTTAATTTTGAATATCTTGGATGTAAAAAGTTAGTCATGTGCTTACAGTGAATAAGTCTTGACATAAGGACTAAAATAAATTATAGTTGTGGTTAAAAGAAAATGTTTTTTATTGGAGGGTTAGAATAGAAATGAAATACTTGTTAGTTAGTGTTGTATTGCCAACTTATCGACTGTAGATAAATAAAACGTTCAGGAAACTTTTATTTAATCAAATATATTACTCACACCATTTTCTTGTATTCAACAAATAATTATTAATACATAATACAAAAAAATAATCTTTAACTCTGGAAATTTTATTGATAATATTACCAGATTGGTGAAAAACCCACAAAACAGTATTTGTGAAAAAAACACAAAACAGTACTTGGAAAAAAACATCAAATAGTATTTGGACAGAAACCATAAAATGGGATTTAGAAAACACTCTAAAAATAAAAACGAACATGGGAGAAACGCGAAAGTTTTTTCAGGTGTTGGGGAGGTTAAAGAGGCAATATGGAAATAATGAGACCAATAATGATGACGTAACAACCACGGAGATTGCCGTAAAGCATCTCTTGGGAAATAAACCGAAAATAATATGGAGAAAATATCACCAAATCTCGTAACATTATTTTTATAGATATTCTTCGACCTTATGTTTGCAATCCGCATTAATGTTTACAATCACACAGAAAGTCTAATTGTTATACAATTTTGGCAAAATCGTAACAACTGAAAACGAAATAAAACACGCGAGCAATGCATGTCGAAGGATCATTAATTTAGTGGGAAGTTCTTCACATTAACAAGGGAAGTTGAGCCTTTGTATGTACTACTCTGCTTTAGATGCCAGTGAAAAGTTTTTAAATTTTCAAATAGAAAGAATGAAAACATATATCTGAAAAAAAAAATTTTACAGTGAAAACCTATAGGCCACTTCACCTATTGATCAATAAGTAAGACTGCAAACATTCACTTCTAAAAACGAAATAAAAAAAAGTGAAAATAACTTTTAATTACTCGTGAATTAAGTAAAAATATCTTCATTAATTACATCATTTGTATGGCCATTGAAGAAACTACATCATTATCGATAACCACAAAAGAGTTGAGAAAAATAATTTATTTACAAACATTTTCATTTGTAAAAAAATACTTCCAATTAAATTTTTTTCAAACCAAACAAACTTTAAGGCTGTTCAGAAATTACATTTCGACTTTAGTAAAAGGTTTAAAAATTTTATGAACAGCCTAAAGATTAAAATGTCTTCTTTGGTAACTGCATAATATAACGTTTCATAATTTGATTTTTAATGTTATATGTTCCTAAGCATGTAAATAAAAATGAGTTCAGCCTTTTACATGAAGCTACATAATTTCATTACGTTACATCCTCCACACAGCAATTACAAGTTTTCAAGCAATTGCCACATTTTAAGGTGAAGAAAATTCCATTCGAGATTAGACGTAGAAACCCAATGAGATTGTTCGGCATCAAAATTCAAATATTATCTTAACCCTTTAACGGCTGTAGGGACAAAACAGTAACGGTTGTAGGGTTATTTTCAATGCACACTTCATTGTATTATAGACCTTAGGGTAATAATAGTTCAGGCGTTAAAGGGTAATAGGCTTCCCTTAAATAGCCTTGTTACTCGATCAAGAAATGCATCGATGTACCGTGATCATATTTTCATTGCCTAGAACACTAAACCAAACACTAGTTGCCTAACAAAGCTATAATTTAGACAAAGTCAATGTCATAAGCGCCGCCCTCATAACTTTTTGACTGCATTAAAAAAACTTTATAAGAATGAACATTCAAAATAAATTTGTAAAAAGGATAAGAGCAAACATTAAATTAAGACGCATTAATAATTATAATTATAATTATAATAATAATAATAATAATAATAATAGTAATAATAATAACTAGAGGTATGCCAGGGTACACACCAAAACTTGTCCAAAAAATCAACCAGTAGCATGAATTATTATCAAATAAACCTTGTTGTAGAATTTCAAACACGTTCACAAATGCTTCATCAAGAAACTGCACTGTTCATACAGACTGTGTTTCCATTAAAATGAAAAACATTCATTAAATTTAAAATAGTGGTAAATATCGTTTTAAACAATTATTGTTAAACAAACAAAATTGACAAAAAACTTAATCGAAAATATTACCCAAGAAAAATAATATTATTGAACAAACGTTGTTGTAAGACTTCAAATAAACTTACAATCACCTTGGTAAAACACTTTAACCATGAAAAACTGCCATGTTCAAAGTTTTAAAACTTATTTTTTCATTCAATTCAAAAATTTACAATTACAATGAAAATAATTAGTGCATATTGTTTAGAATGACCATACAAGTAATTGTTGTTGAACAAATCAAATGGGCGTAAACACCATACGACAGGACAATCACAAAAGCTCAATTCTGTTATTTCATAACAGACTCGCTAACAATAATAACAAGCAGGAGTAAAACTACACATTAAAAGCTGTGTTTGTATGTTCAAAAAATTTCCAGAATTGTGGAATTTATTAATACAATTCTATATATTATTATATTAACACTTTTATTTTGTTTTATCTCTAAACCTTTTAATAATAATAAAAAATTGGTTAATCATGAAACTGATGATAAATTGGTTAAGTGTAGAAACTCCTAAAATGTCTATTATTTAAAAATATAAATTTTTGGCAAAAAAGTCCCTCAGGCATTCACCTTAGAAGCTCCAGTCTTTTCATTTGTTTTATATAAACTTTTCTCTAAATCTTCAAAAAAAATCTTGCTTAAACATGAATTTCAACTTTCTTATAAAATGTATGTTTTAATATAGCGTTTTGCGGGCAGTAATGTGAATAAATATATTCAATTGTTGCCCTCTGGTGACCAGAGCACGCACTTTAAGCTACGTGATTAATGGAATCTTATCCACTGTGCAATCCCCATCCTTAAAAAAGATGGTTCAAGCACACTTTCATTTTTACCGTCGGCGACATATACATTTCATGTTTTAATAAATAAATACTCATTTCACAAAAAAATCCTTAGTGTAGAATGTTATGTTCTTTTTTCATTTAAACAAACTTTCCTGTAAAATAATTTTTTATGTTATTTCTTGTAAAAAAAATGGCAAAAATTCAGTAGAGTCGATAAATCATCCATCGTCACCCCCACCACCAAAACAACAACAAAAAAACAATCAGTGGTCATGTATAGAAGCTGTTTTTTAAATACAGCTTAACAACAACAATAACAATAATTACTATTATTATTATTATTATTACTATTATTATTATTATTTTTATAAGACGCGGGAGTGAAACTAATCCCTCGACCATCTACAACATCAACCACGAAATGAAACTCAAAAATTAATTTTCATTCTATAGAAAAAATCTTCAAAAACCGAAATCGTCTCATTTTGTAGATTAAAATCAAATTGATAATAAAAATATTTTATCTTCATTATAGAACTAAAAATTAAATTAATTTCAGCTCTTTTAGCAAATTAATTTCAATAAAGCGGGATTTTGGTAATAATTAATGAAATATTAGTAAACGGAAAAAATTGTTCAGTTTCATTCAGGGATTTTTTAACTTTTTTATAATAACTTTAACAATTTTTAAAAATCATTTTTATTACGAAGTGAAAAGGAGAATAATTTTATTGATAGTTATGATCTGAGCAAAAAAATGTTTGCCTGTAAAATTATTGGTTTTGGAATGATTTCTAAATAAATTTGTGTTTTTGTGAAGACTTTCGACCTAACATTTTTTTCGTCTTTCACTCAACAGTTCTGCCTCATCAGCAACGAACCAAAGACGACCCAAACCATTGAACCAACTTCCCAGTCACTAAAAAAAAGAAGAAAAAAATTAAATTAATGTACTGCAATGGTGGTGAAACCCGAATCACAACGTGGTCCTGAACACGACATACGCGTGTACAACACATGATGACGTCACAATTTATGCCACTACAATGCAAGTGGTTTTAAAAATTTCTATTTTTGAAATAAAAGTATATGGATTAAAGAACTGATTTTAACGTATTTGTTACAATTGAAACCCTTTTCTATCATTATAGAGCTATATTTGTTCAGTGTAATTTACACAAAATATAGCAGGTAATAAAAATTTCAAATTAAAGATAGTTTTATGGTTATTTAACCGAACGAACCTACTCAAGTCGTGATTACAATGGTTAACTTTTACGTCCTAATGAAAGATCGAACAATTTTTGCTTCTCAAATACAAGAGAAACTGAAACAAACTTTCATCCTTTGGTATTTTATTTGAAACTTTGCCTATTGAACAAAGATTCTGTTCCATCAATTAATTAATTGTCGCCCAAGTTGCAAACAACAATGTTGTAAGAATATAAGCTATTCAAGTTTACTAAACTGAATAAAAAATAACTTGCAATGGCTTTTCAAACTATAAAATACCCAAACCATCTCAAAACATTTTTTTTAAGTACGTTGGAGGGTTATAATACAATTCAATTTTATTAAAGCAAATTAGGTCCAATTGCAATACAGAAAACGCTATACAAACCCATTAAACACTACTTGGAGTAGTTCGGCAAACCCTTAGAAAAACTCTCAAAAAACATTTGAGGAAATTGTTAAAAAAACGCACAACAAACTAGGTGAGCAAATTCTTTGAAAATACTTTGGATAATTTAGTTGATATGAAACAATTCCTTAAATTAATTGATGCAGAATCATCATCCAAGATTGTAGAACATAATACATTATGTGATGATGTGAAAAAAGGTGAAAATTTAGCTGGTGAAATTAATTCGCTTTAAATTGTTAAAAACATTAACAACGGCATAATAAATTTTACACAACTTTTCACCAACTGTGTTCATAAATTGTTTCTCTAAATTTAGAAATGAATTAAATCTGCAGTGAAAATCTAAACAATTTTAGAAAAAATAAAACATTGAAAGCAATTAAATAATCAAACGAAAATAAAAAACAATTGCATCACGAAACTCACTTCTTTTGTTGTCAATCATTAGTCTCTTTGACATATTAATGACCGTAGACACAATTCATTATTATTTGTTTTTTTCCAATGTAAATTTTATGCAACATCTTTCACAAACATTCGACGAAACTTTAACTAAAACATCAATGGTTCATTTTCCAAAGAAAACATGTTTTTCTATTCAATTCAAACGTAAATAAACATCAAAGCAACTATTTCACATTAAATCAAAACAAATTTGTGCTTTTGATGATTACTGTTCAGAACTATTCAATGCAACTTTCAACACAATTAAGATTCGTATCAAAGACCTGTTGTGATATGTATTCAAACTCACCGAGGCAAGTATTTCATGCAAATCATAAATGACTTCAATTCAATTAAGCCAAAAGATCAAAGGTATATTTTTCATTTTCAATAACAATCAAAGTTCTATTGGATAACACTATTAATTATAAAATTAAGCAATCTACAAGCCAACGTTGGTTCCAACTAAAAAAAACATAAAAATAACTAAAAATAAACATTTTTGAAATGGCTACACAGCTATATTGACCGAGAGAGTACGTTCGAGCACGTCGAAAGGTTTTCTTAATAAACGTTGTCAAGTTGTAAATAAATTTTGAGTTTTCACTAAACACGAGAAAATTTCCTTTGACCGCGAGACGACATCAGTGCACGGCACGGAGTATAGACAGCGACTGAAGAGTGCCATCGACTCACCTCAGTGCCTAGGCATCACAGGCATAGCGAACTCTTTACTGAGCAGGGTGCGGTGCTCAATGTTTACAGTGTACAGCTTAAAAGAAAATGTACACGTCCGTATAATATATGAATATTTCAGGCAACACATTTTTTATGTTTGTACATAAAATAGAATTTGGTAAATAAACTATTGAACAATAAAATAACTTTGTCATTACTTGAATTGTTTTGTTTTGGTAACAATTTATTAAAAAAATAGTGGATAACTCAATCAGAAGAGCTTATGAACAAGCAAAATTTTAAGCTTCTAGAATTTATTATTGTTTCTTGTTGTTTGAGTTTTAAAATATTGAATATCTAGAACTTAAAAACATTCACGCATTTAAAAAAACGTATTTTTAATTTTACAAAAACTTAAATAACTATTTTAGTAAATTCAAAATTAAACATCTTGCAAAATTTTTAGTTTGCGAAAACCAACTTTTAAATTTTGGATATTGAAAAAATGTATTCAAGGTAAGACGAAGAGCCATTATCAACCAATTCTTGTGGTAGAAATTGCATTGACTCAAATATATTCTGTGTTCTTTGCGAACTTATTTTTTCAATCTAACCTAAATGACTTGCAAAAAACACGCAATGCTATTTTAAAAAATTAATCTGAACAGCTTTAACTCGTTTACGAACTATTATGTTTATACCAATATGCCACGTCAGACAATACATTACACTTACCCAGGGCGGCTTCAATATAGGTCACGTGACTTACAATATTTATACAATCAACGGATTCTTAGTGACGACGACGACGGAAACGCAATACTTGTACGGAGCTTTACACATACGTAAAAATCCTCTTAGCATCATTAATAACAACGTCATAAAAAACAACTATAGGTAGTTATACAAAATATCTTAAATAAATTTTCTTAAATTAAGCAGAAGAAAAAAATAACTCAAAAACATTTACTTGTAAACCTCTACTTTCTATCATCTTTCATTCGTTTACAAATTTTTTATATAAACTTTGCAATAATGATAAAAATAACTCTTACAATAATCGCTTAAGGCATTCGTAAGTTTTAACAGCATAAAATTAACAAACATTTGAATAAATACAAAATCTAAAACAAAACAGTTTGATCATAAATAAATACAAACAAATGAGAACTGTAACTATGTCTTCAGGTTCTATACATCGTTATCATTTCAAGTAAATGAGTCACCGTAATTTTCAAAAGGTATATGGTATGTGATATATGGTATAATGCAATGCTTACACCTTCACTGGCGTGGGTATATTTTCCCGTTTTAAATACTAACCTTGGATTATAAGTTTTTGTATACATACTCATATGATCTCGGCAGATGTACGTAACTCAACATAAATATAACCCCGTGGTGGGGAATGTTGTCCTAACAGACTAGCTTAAAATTTTGATTTCTGCATATGTCACCTTCGAAGGACATATGATATACAAAATTTATATATATATATATATATATATATATATTTATAATTTTTTTTAAAGTTTGTAAACAGTAAACCATTAGAAGCTACGCACGAATTTTTTTAAACTAAGGTAATTTAAACAAAAAACCTATGTATTATAATATACATGAGCTTTAAATCATAGGTGGAAGAATTTCGGCAATTTACCCTATATATACATAGCGTAAAATAATTATGTTGTCCTCCCAAGGAAATTTTAAAGCGTAATAATAAGGATAATTAATAATTTGTTCAATGTGTGAAAAGTGTTTAAAATTGGTACAGCTTGATAATCTAGTTAAACTAGTTAGAGGAATTATTCAAGAAACTTTTACATTTTTCGTATTTAAAATTTGAAATAAAATAAATTCAGAAAACCTATGTTTGTTTTTGTCCATTTTATTAAGTTAGTCTTCTATAACACAAAAAAGACACAAAACAATAAAAAATGTTTCAAGCTTACTAGGCCTAGGTTAAGAAGAACAATGTTGTTAATTAAGTGTAATAGTCATTTTAAACAATTAAACTAATATGATATGAAAGAAAAAACGCGCGGGGTTATTTTTTTGTAAATTAATAAAATAAAAGATGAAGGTCTTTTAATATATAACAAACTCATGTGGTTTCTCGCATTTACCATAGTTGCATACATGCCGGTAAAATTATTCTTTTAATATAAAAAATACTAATAATTAGACTTTCTCGAAAATAAGACTGTTGAAACTTAAAATTTACATAATTAATGTGTATTTCGTCAGAACATGCTGATAATTGCATAATTAACTTATGAATTTATTTTTAAATAAAAGTTAAGTTTAATTATTTTATATTTTTCTTGAAAATGCATATAATTTGCAAATCTTCATAAACTAAACTCTGATATTATAGAAAAACATTAAATCGATTAGAACTGCTTTGCAAAATAACAAAAGTTCGTTCATTTTCATCCATTAACGTCGTGAATGAGAAATATTGTTTTACTAAGTATGGTTGAAGGTATAATACAATGTTCCAGTCGGCCATATTTTTTATTATAGATGAAACAAAACAAAACAAACAAAACAATGATTGCGTTGGTTTTTACATTCACTATAAACTATTCTGTTGGAATTAGTCAAGTAGTTTTTTCTATAATTTATAGTAATTGGTATTATACAAGTTTTTTTT
>JARUHE010061975.1:0-15650 GCA_031471125.1 Archaeomysis grebnitzkii
TCAATTTAAAACTATTTTTAAAGTAATTCATAAAGTAAATTCCAAAATAGCGATGGTTGTTGAACTGAATTTTGACCATTTTAATTATAATTTATTATAAATTATTGTTTATTATGATTATATATTTATCATAATAATAATTTATAATTTTGCTGACATCAATTCTCAAAATTGTTTCCATACATAACATTTTTCAATTGTGTAAGACTACAATTAATATTATTGTTAATGCAGTTCATAGAGTGAATTCTTATGTTAAAATAAAAATTGATGTTGAAAATTGTATATGGAATATTTTCAAATAATTATAGTACAATAAGAATATCTTATAGTATAATATATTTGTAGTATAGTAAGAATATAATGTCTTTAGAGTATAATATAATATAATATAATATAATTATAATACCTTATGGTAATATAATAATATAATATTATTAGAGTATGATATAACATAACATAATATAATTACAATATTTTATTATTAAAAAATAATATATTTATAACATAATAATAGTGTATGAAATTATAATATAATCACTATAATACATAAAATTGAAATAAAATATTTTACATAACTTCATTGAGAACAAAAAATTATTCTAATTTCAATAGATTCATTTTCAATGAAAAAAATATAAAACATTTTGAAATTAATGTGATGGAAATAATAATTATATTAACATATAAAATATGATTATATATACATATATATAATCATATGTGCATTTTCCATTGCATAGTTGATATAACTTTGCAATGGTCGATGCTTGTATGCTCTTGTGGTGATAGTGCTAAAGCGTCAGATTCATACCCAGCCGGTCCCTGGTTCGATCCCGGAACCATCCAAAAATGTATACATATATACGTATATACATACATATACACGTATATATACATACATACATACATATACACGTATATATACATACATACATATTTACATTTACTGTACTACATATTACTACATCATTACTGTATTAACGAGTAAGACTGTCTTTAGAATGTGTTTGGGAAGCATATGTTAGCGTATATAATATCATACATCAATTATTCGCGGATTTTCTGAATTCGCGGGAGGGGAAGGAACGTAACCCCCGCGAATAGCGGGGGGATTCTGTATTCTGATTACTTTTTAATCCAATCAAAACGATATCATTATTATTATGAAACTAAGAAAAGGAAAAGAATAAATAATTGGAGGATGTAAAAATTCTTTTGTTGAATAAGATAAAATGTAAAATGTTTTATAGCCTAAGGAAACGAGATTTTCAAATCTTGTAAGGTTGAAATAATTTGTAAAAATTGGAATGGTAGTTTTCACGCTTAGGGGAGATCACTCAAAATCTCCATCCAAGACTTTACATATTTTTCTTTTTTTTTATTTTCCCAACCATTTTAAATTTAATTAAAATTTTCAAACATAGAAGCTCTTTGATGTTTTACTTCAGCGAGAGAAACGTGTAAAAATATCAAAACCGAGACATCTCACCCAAACCTTCCATTGGTTATTCTTGTATGTAGATTGACCTAAGGACTGAAACTGCAGCCACAGGTTGCGTTATTGGTAGCACCCAGTGCAATGCTGACTCACAAAGGTAACTTTTGTTGTCTTAACCAACCCAAAGTCAACCGATGCACCATGACATGGTTGTATAAATAGGTAAGAACTTTTGGTCAAATAATTGTGCACGTGAAAGATTGAGGGAGAGGTGAAATGGAGAAACAACCGTCACTCAAACGGAAAATGAAAACAAAAGCGAATGGAAAGTAATCGTAAGGACAAAGGAGTGAAAAAGCGACGTCGATGCAATGGCATGTATGAACAAAAACAAAACAATGGAATTCGTTGACTAAAACCAAACAATGAATGAATCGTTCTTATGTAGTTCAATGCATTCAGTCCATTGGGTTGTTCGAATAAACATTCAAATAAAAGACGTCACAAAAACATGGATTTCAGATACGTTAAACACATACCAATATATGCAATCTAAACATTCAAGTTAACTAAATGTTTATTACACTATTATTATCATGAAAATATAATGAATAGAATCATAATAATCTATTCTAAAAACACCGATTATACATGAGCATCTAAACGAAACATTTCAGCGCGACATTTTACAGGAAACTTGATATTGATTGGTTTTACATTTCATAGGTATGCGTTGCAACATCATTGACTTGCCATTAGTAATTTACAGTCGTCATCCGAGTCGGAAACGGACACCGTGCCACGACACTGGCCTGCACCGTGAATTCATTAAAGATGTTATTTAATGTTCTTTAATGTTGGCACTCTTTGAGTGAAAGAAACACATTGTTGAGAATAGAGCCAATTGAAAAACATTTATAAAAAATGAATTCATGTTAAATCATTATCAAGTTGATAAAATAAAACGCATTAGACATAAGATGGCCTTTTAATCACATCTTAATATTTCAAACGAAAATTATACAACAAATAAATCATGGCTCTGTACTATTGAATTAATTATATTTATTCATTCGGTCACTTATCGAGATTTAATTTTAAAGATTAAAAAAATATAATTTTGATTTTACACATTAGTTCACATAATTGATGAATTAAACATCCACTGTAATATTGAATGATTTTATGTGGTCGTCTCTATTGGCAGTCATGAAACAACCTGAACAGTTCTGTGATATCGATCGAAGACACTTGTTGAATATCCCGACTTAACGTCCTCCATGCCAGGTATATGACAATGGAGCTCAAAAGGGAAGGAACTTCAATGAAGAAACAAAGACTATGAAGAACCGTGTCTCAATAAAACTAAAGACATTTATTTTAACCAAAAAATTAATTTAACAATGATTAATTCACACAATGTTTAACCCTTTGTTTCATCGAGCCTTTCTTTTCCATTATTCAAATTTTGTTCATTTTTGAGAAACATTTCCCTAAAAGTAGTAAAACAATATTCCAACAATTAAAAAAATAACCATTATTGAAATTTGGTATGGTCAATAAAGTGACCAATATGCAATAGGGCTCTTTCCATTGATGCATTATAGTTACCATTATGCAATAGAGTTATTTCCCTTGATGCACTATAGTTACCATTACGCATTTGTGTTACTGATCATTTGTGACAAAAAATTATAAAAACGCAGGGACGTTGGTTTATTATAAGTCACCAGACATTCACTCCAATAAGTCAACGCTAAAGTCAGTCGTGTGATCACATTGAAATAAATATATTTTATATTTAAAATATAATCATTCATCAAAATAAATAAAACGTAAAATGTTTCCTTTATATTTAAAATATAATAATTACTTTACATTTAAAAGAAATTCATTCATTAAAACAAATAAAACTAAAAATGTGTCCTTTATAATTGAAATAAAACCATTTATTATTTAAATGCAAATCATTTATTAAAATAAATAAAATATTTCCTTTATATTTCAAATGAATTTGTTTATTGAAATAAATAAAACCAAATCATTGACTTTATATTTAAATGAAAATTATTTATTAAAATAAATAAAATATTTCCTTTATATTTCAAATGAAATAAATAAAACAAAATAATTTACTTTATATTTAAATGAAAATCATTTATTATGTCTTTATTAACACATTTCAAAAATAACTCAAATGTTTGTGGGTTTATAGATGCTAGTTAATTCATATACTTTTTATTTCACGTTTTCTTTGTTTAAATAGAAATGATGTGGACATTTTAATTTTTTCGTTTCATGATTCTACGTTATAGGAACTTTATAAGTTTTATTATTTTACGTTTCAGGAGTTTTACTGTAGCACATTATTTTAATTTTTTAAAGAACACAATTTTTATTTATAAAATAGGACAATATATCAAATTTTCAAATATCACAATATTTGAAACTTATCAATGAAAATCAAATACAAGTAAATGTATTCGCATCAAAATACCTCAAATATTTAAATGATTAAAACAAATTTTGACCTGAAAACAGATATTGAAACAAAACTAATTATATTTACTGTGAAAGAATAAAAATGTAGAACAATAAAAAATACCACCTAACAAAACCTTAGAAATTAAAACATTTCATTCGGTCGAACTAATTAAAATGCAAAAATAATTTGAACACCAAAGAAGCTTGTAATTAATTATGCTGAAATCAAAAAACAATTGAACATTTTAACATTTTGGCACAAACCGCCAACATAAAAACCTGTCAACGAGTGTCAAGAAAAAAACTTTTTTGTCACTCCGTCGGCTCTAATTCAGTGAATAAAATGAGTCAAAAATATGTGAACGGCAAAGAATTTCATTCATGAATTCATTCTGATTAAATTGAAGAAATAAACTTCGTTTGTATCAGAATTATCAAAAGCGTCTAATTGCGAACAGGTTTCATTAGTCGTTGGAAATTAGGTATTCAACTGTAACTCAATTTGTTGAATAATGTTTCACTGAATTTGTTGAAAATAATTCAATAAGAAAACAAATAAATAGAAAAATTGAATATTTGTTTTATTTATTTAAAAAACTTCAGTTGGACCAAGTTAATATTTGTACACTGGGAACGTTTTATAGTTTACAAACACTCAAAAAATACTAAACACTCACATTTCAGCAAGTGAAAATATTAACGGACACAGATGCTGGGAAGATAAGATGTAGTCAAGAAGAGGAAAAGTATGAGGTGCCACAAGGGCAGTTTAGACTTTAAAGACAAATACTGTCCTGAAGAAAAACGACACACATATGGAAATAATGTGATGGGCAGAAGAGCTAAAGAAAGACCAAAGGAGGTGGATGACCAGTGTGAGAGCGGAAGAGAGATAGAATATGATTAGACAAAGTGGAAGATATATATCAGAAACATCAACCAGATCATAAGCAGGACCAAGATGTTGAGAAAGAAGAAGGATACTTTTAGTTGACCATAACTTTCTCCAGATACCCATCATTCATCCATTTTAGTTGGGTGTCACCAGATATCAAAAGAAGTTAATTTAGCAAATTTGCAATTGCAGGGGAAAAATGGGTCAGGAAACAGTGAAGTGCTTTGTAGAATTTATGTCTAGTTAGAATTGTGAGCAGAATAAGCCCATCACATGATGAAGAGACCATTGAAGAAGTATAAAAGTGGCAACCATGAATAAAAAGTGGCAACCATGAATAAAAAGTGGCAACCATGAATAAAAAGTGGCAACCATGAATAAAAAGTGGCAACAGAGAATAAAAAGTGGCAACCATGAATAAAAAGTGGCAACCACAAATAAAAGGTGGCAACCACGAATAAAAAGTGGCAACCTACCTCCAAAGATGGGCAGCTTGAGTAGCCTCTTGAGGGAGTTGGACCTCCTGAGCGTGGCGTGGATCCTCTCGTGGTATTGCTGCACGGGTGGCGCTGAAAGCTGCGGCGACAACGGCGCATGCAGCGGCCGCTTCAACAGCAGGGGGCTACCCTCACGGCTATGGGCGGGGCTTGCCCGCAAAGGGGGCGTAGCTGACCCCGTGGGAAGGCGGGCCGGGTGGGCATATCGAGCCCTGGGCCCGCCCCCGCCAGTTCCCGCTGACGAGTCCATCAGCTCCAGCATAGTGCCAGGGCCCATGGGCGGGGCATGGCGCAGGGCAGTGGAGGACACGGGATGGGAGGGAGACTTTTGTTTGCCTAATCTAGACACTCTCACACTTTTGTAAGCTCGGTTTATCTTATTCTAGTTTTCAATAAAATAATCTATTTTCATTAACTAACATTTTCATTCTTTATTCATAAACATTTCATATATTTTCAACAATTATAAACTATATAATTTATTTTAAAATATACACATCTTCAACTTTTCAATTCACTTTGCATTAAACCGTAACAATACCAAAATATAGGATTTTCTTTATATTTTAACAGTTAAAAATATATATTTTTCATTTACACACTACATAGGAAAATAATGTTATCACAGTCATTTGGAATGTAGTAATTGGATGTTTAATGTAGAAAAATAAATGGAATTTTCAACTAAATTTGTACAAAAAAAATATTTTGCTTGGGTTAAGACAGGTAAAGTAAATGTAATCATTTCAAGAACGTCTTTATTAATGATTCTTTGTATTTGCTTATAGACACGAACATTCTGCTGAAATTCAGATACACAAATAAATATCATCGATTTACAGTTTAAACTCAATTAATTATAATCTTCACTTTCAGTTCTTAATTAGAATCATTTTTAATAATAATAATTACAGCTTTTACAGTTATGCACAGAAATAAGTTATAGCTAATCGTTCATTTGGTGAGTTTAGATTGATTCGTTAATTGATTGAAATTTAAAACAAAAACTAAATAAAAAAGACAACCAAATAAATCTGAAAGTTTATCAACCTCAACTAAAACGATTGAACATAATCCAGAATTGGGAAAATTTCAATTAAAATTTCCTTCACAGCCAACATAAACAATTCTATGAAAACAGATAAACAATTTATGAAGAATAATAAAAGCCAATACAGTAACACAAACAAAATTCGACTCTTTTCTCCAGCCATATTTCTGCATCAAATGTTTTGTGTTTACAACTTGACTGAAACCATCGAGAATGAGTTATTTAATTGCGGCGAAACTATAACGGTTGTGGTTGTGAACTAACCGAGTCTATCCACATAAACTCAGTGTCATGCTAGTCAATAGAAATATTATGTCACACGCACACACGCACGCACGCACGCACGCAATTTTCAAACATTTTGCGTCGTCTCAATTTCAACTAACTCAAACAATTGAATTAAATCTTTTGGTTATTCTCAAAATACAATCATCAAAAGTATTAAAAAAAATCATCGCCACCCTTTAAATCACGGGGAAGGAATTCCCAATGGAGTCATTTTGTTGTGATATTAAAAAGGTTCAACGAAACGTGGAATCCATTTTCATTTATTTATTCAAATTGAAAATAAATACAAATTTTATCAGTCGCCAATGGGAATAGTTTCTCTTTCGCGTAGATTTTCATTATTCAAGAATTTATTGTGACAACAAATAAATACATTTTCTTAATCGCTGCCATCGTCTTCATCTCTTTTCTTTCATTTGTTTGTCACTTCCAATGATCGTGGCGAGTATTGTTATCCTAGCAACGGCATGCCCGTCCACCGTAAGTCATAGCAACGATTGAAACAATTACCATTGGAACATTAATCGTAATCTAGCAACGCCACGCGCACTGTAGAAGTTGTCAACATAATTTAGACAAGGTTAGTTTTATACATTATAATATAAAAACAATCGTACTTCGTCAACAATTTAGAATTAACTTTCTTCACTCATGGTCCAATTGTTACATTTTCATTAGTAACTTCACGCAGCCAAGATTGATTGGGGTTTCAACAAAATATATTGCGTTTAGGGTGAATTTTAAAACTCCATAAGCTTTATTTGAACACATGGTTGAATTCGCTTAATATAAATCTCTGCTAAAAAAACATCCGACCAAATACCTAAACTACTCTTATCATAATTTATAGTAAACATGTTGCACTTATCATAAACAACAACATTATTAGCAACGAGAATCGAGTTCGATTCATTAAGATAACGAAAGAAAAAACATTTGGGTTCACAAGGTCATCAATTGGGCTATGCTAAGTTATTGAAGTAGCGTGTCAGGCCACAATGGTTAACATAATGCAAACTTATTGTTCTCCGTCGTCCGAAGATTCCAGATAAAACGCACTATTCATCGATAGATTTATGAATGCACAAACGTAAATATGAATTATAATACAATGGATTTAAAATATGTTCACGCTTTTGTTAATATTTATAAATGTAACATTATAATTTATACAAACATATTATACATTATACAAACATATTATTCATTATACAAGCATATTATACATTATACAAGCATATTATAAACTATAGAAGCATATTAAAAATTATACAAGCATATTACAAATTTTACAAACATAATATACATTATACAAGCATATTATACAAGCATATTATACAAAAATATACAAAATTATACAAGCATATTATAAATTATACAAACATATTATACGTTATACAAGCATATTATACATTATACAAACATACTATACATTATACAAGAATATACAACATTATAAAAGCGTATTATACAATATATAGGCATATTATACAAACATAGTATACATTATACAAGCATATTATAAATTATACAAGCATATTATACATTATACAAAAATATACAACATTATAAAAGCATATTATAAATTATACAAACATATTATACGTTATACAAGCATATTATAAATTATACAAACATACTATACAATATACAAGAATATACAACATTATACAAGCATATTATACATTATACAAGCATATTATACATTATACAAGCATATTATACATTATACAAGCATATTATACATTATACAAACATATTATACATTATACAGGCATATTATACATTAGACAAACATATTATACATTATACAAGCATATTATATATTATACAAACATATTATACATTATACAAGCATATTATACATTATACAAGCATATTATACATTATACAAGAATATACAACATTATACAAGCACATTATATCTTGAAAATGATCAAGTTAAATAATTTCTTTCAATATAATTCACCACAATTATTAACTTAGATACGCTCAATGAGTTCTCTTACACATAATAGTTCTAATCATTCCAACTGATGTGGGAATGGATTCGTTCCCTTAAAAAATAGATTAAACACGTAAGTATGGAAATAAGTTACTTATTCTTAAGGCCATAGTAAAGTAAGACAATTTTTAATGACTGAATGAAAACGAAAGCAAATACAAAAAAATAAATTATTTGGAAACCTCAGTTAATTAAATTTGACAAATATGACATTAAATCATATGGGCATAAGATTTATTCAGTTTATGCGTTCAATAGCCAACCGTTAAACTTTCAGCAAACGTTAGCCAAAAGCAGTGAGGCGCTCTTTTCCTATCAAGTACACTGAAAAGTTCATACACGAAAGAACGTCCTCTCGAAATCGAATAACGTTTGCTGTAAGTTTATCAGTTATTGAACGCATGCATCGCCTTCAACCTGTTAATCACTAAATGTAAGTTATTTATAATGCTAACATCAATGCGACTTTGTTGTTAGGTCAACAAGTACTAAGGGTTTAAAGGTTTTAATATTTAACCCTATAACGCAGAGACGGTTCTAGTTATAAGGATCGAAATCCATTACAGTTTGTATTAAAATAGTCCTTATTGATGGTAAAGAATTCTTTACACCTGACGTTATAGGGTTAAATGCAGACAAATTCTATAAAGGCAGTTGGTTACTGCATCACCAGCAACTTGGAACGTTGATGCACATGCATGTTACGAGTTCATGTCACCGAACGCCGTGTAAGGGAACAAAAATACTTTGAATGTTGAAGCACCTGCCAGTCACCGAACGCCGTGTAAGGAAACGTAAATGCCTTCAGGTGCAAAGTTTCGTTTGATGTTCGAAATAAAGAAGTCTGGCCACGAGTCACGAACCACCACACGTGTGTTGGTCGACAACAGATGCAACCAGATAACATTATTCCACGAATGGATCGACACAGGCACAAGTGAGGCAAGCTCTATGTTATTTCAAAGTGGGTTGCCTCACTTGTGCTATTGTCGATTCAAATGTTCTTTTCATACTATGATAATAGCCTCGGCTTTCTCAGGAGAACACAGCCAAGATAGTACACGGTGATTATTATTCCTAAACACCAGGATGTGGATGTACATAATAGAAAGGTTTTCAACGTCCCAAATAAAAACTTGCAGTTTAGTCATTCTAAATAGGTACAAATGGAATGTCTGTAAACGTAACCATGGCCATCGTTATGTTTTGTAGCGATCACGATAATAACAAACCAAGAATAGTATTTCGTATTATATATAATAAGAACAAACAAAAGTATTTTTTCCACTTTGAGAAATAATTAAATAGTTGGGTAAAAATAATTTTAATGGAAATGTTTTTGTATTGTTCATATTGAGAAACGTATGAATGGGAAAAAATATTTCAATGAGCTAACGGTTGCAAATTTTTCCATATAGAACTTTTTTAATAAATAATTGAATTTGAGGACTAAAAAATGACTTTTACATCATTTTTATTCAATTATCATTCAAAGCAATTGAAAACATAAATGAAATACGAATGATAAGCCATCATGATAAATATGGTTGAAAAACTATGACAAAAATGTAAATTTTTTGTCATAAATTAATTAGTGAAGTGAATTTTTTAAGATACGGGTATTTAAATAAACCAATAAGTGATACTTAATTCAATTGAAACTTGTTTTTTCATTCTAAATTTGAATTACAATGTAACTATAATCATAACCGTATATACCAATGATTACTTTTTAATATACAATAACAATAACTTCTTAATAGTTGCATTTAATCGTGTTATCGTTTGTTATCGGTAGTTATTGTTAGTTATCAATAGCACGATCAAACGCAACCAATGTAATTTTTGTGAGTAAACAACAGAAACATCAACCTGTTCCTTCATCACAAGATATTTCTACGATTTTTTTCATTTAAAAACAATTATTACATATTGGATAAATAAACAATAAACAATAAATAAAACTTATCAGTTGCTAAGAACATTTCAAATATCGGAGGATTTGCTCGTATCACAAATGGAAAGTATTGGATGAAAATAATATCTTCGGAATTTAAACGGAAAAAGTTTCAAACAAACAACTTATCCATAAATAACAATGGTACTTAATCCCACAATAAGAATATCATTTACAATATATTTGTTATCAGGGTAAAATATTTCAGACATTTAGTTTTGAGTTGTATAAATATAGTTATTATTCATTTCATTTCTACAATAAATATTCCTAAATAAAAAATAAATACCCAAATTAAATATTTTGTAATTATTATTTATAAATTATTTTATTTCAGATACACTGCCAATAATATACAAGGCACGTTTGAGATAAAGAACATTCAAGAGTACAAAAACAAACAAACAAACCAACAAACCAACAAACCCAATATGCTAGATAGCAAAGACTGTATATTTAGCTAAAAATAAATCCAATGTTTTATCTCAACAACCTAAGAATGAAATAAATTTGTTTTTTCAATATGATGGATCGACAATAGCACAAGTGAGGTAACCCACATTCAAATAACAGAGCTTACCTCACTTGTGTTATTGTCGATCCATATCAGTTAACATTAATTACGGATTAGGAAAGTGTAATAAGAACCCGTCGTTTATTCCAAAATAATTAATAATAATAAATAATAATAAATAATAATACGGTAATAATAACAATAAATAATAATACAGTAATGATAACAAATAATAATAATCATAATACGGTAATAATAAATAATAAATAATAATAATAATAATAATAACTAATAATTAAGGACTGATTAAGAACCATTCGTTTGTTTCAAAATATTTTTATCTATAACTTGAATGATTAAAAATTATATAAATACATTAATACATTGACAACTTTAATTCAACCCGATTAAATATAGAAATACAAATACTATTTACGAGTTGCCAAACATTTCTCAAGTCAATATTCAATAAACATTTCAGAATTTATGTAAGGACATGCAAATGAGTATTATAATTACTATTACTAAAACTATTTACTATCAACATTATTATTGTCTATCAGTATTGTTATTTCATATTAGTATTGTTATTTTCAATTAACACTATTTATTAGTATTAGTATTTTCTATCAGTATTGCTATTTCCAATTAATATTATTTGTTAGTATTAGTATATTTTATCAGTATTGTTATTTCCAATTAATAATATTATTTTCTATCAGTATTATTATTTCCAATTAATATTATTATTTCCAATTAGTATTATTATTTCTAATTAACATTATTATTTACTATCAATATTGTTATTTCCAATAAGTATTATCATTTCCTATTAGTATTATTATTTCCTCCTATTAGTATTACTACAACCCAACTATAACCAGAATTATAAACAAAGATTCTTGATTAAAACTGAAAGAACGTTGACGACAAAAGGGCTTAGCATGGATTAGCCAGGGTGATTATGAGGAGGTGAAACTGATAACGAATGTCGTCTAATCGTTTTATTGACGTGTCAATCCCACTCGACGTTGCAGCCGAGACTTCAGCGTCGTCAAACGAACATGTCGGTCTCGAATGTGAAAACGAGTCATTGGGAAAGGTTTGTTTTGCCCAATTTCACATTCAAATAAACTTTTTTATGCGCAATGTTTTGCCCATCCAACAAATAACGAGGTTTACTTCTGCCATGATTTACATCAGATTTTCAACATAAAACCATTTTCAATCATTAAAAGATATTCAAATTAGAGGTCAGATGTGAGGCAAGAATTGCAAAACTTAAAAATATTGGCTCAATAATTCTGATTAAAGTTATTCACAAATTGTTTGAAATCAATAAGTTTCATAATTACGATTCCGTTTTTAGGGAAATACATTATTTGTCATTTGCTAGAATTACGTTTATTTATTTTAGCCAAAAATTCTACCAAACACTACTCGTACGTAAATATGAATAAATTTGCTTTACATCACTACAATATCTTTCTACCTTGCCACATGTCTGTTATTCCAACCTCACACGTTGCCTAAATGTCTGTCTTCTGCCCACCCTTGTACAAGGACATGACAATAAATAATCTAATGAGAACCATCAAAGCAATAATTGACTGATAGAAAAAACACAAAATCTAAACCTGTGCCAAGGAACGAGCAGAAAAGAAAAGAAAATAATGAAAAAAAAGAAAATGAAATAATGAAAGGCAAGAAATTGTTTAGAATTTGTGCACCGAATGACATGTGGTCGAAATGAGGCAGAAAGGGAGTGACAAGTAATTAATAATTCTACATTTTTATTTGTTGCAACAAAACTTGGCAAAAAATACAACCACATTAATGTCATTGAGATAAGCAGGTTCGTTTTTTTATTGGCCAAGTATTCAAGTGAGATGAAGCAAAAGGTGAACAATAATCAATTATTTTGAACAAATAAACATGAACATTTTAGAAACGATGAACCTTTTTCCAAACACATATTTAACCTGCATTCAACATGTAAGAAGGTGTTGAGCATCCTTGAACGAGCAAATGAGGTTGTGAAGTAGTTGTGCCAATCACGAAGTTGGTTTCCATCCATGCGGTGAATCGGAGGAGGAAGTGATCGCGAAATCAAATTACATCTTCAATACCTTCCATTGTGATTAATTGACAATAAAATCCATTCGATTGAAATCTTTATTTTTACACTTCTGTCTAACTATTTATTTTTTGTCTCTATTCTGTCTTTTATATCGTCATTCTATCTATCTTTTATATATATATTTTCTCGTCAAAATAGTGTTACCATAAAAATGATTCTGAAATTTGAAATAAACTAAATTCTTCTTCTATACATTAATTAGAATGAAAATTACAAATTCAAACGCTACTACTTTGTGTTTCCATTTTTCAGTGCCAGTGATTAATTCTTCAAACTTCTTTCATGCTTGGGAATCCCTTGAAGGTTCTCTATTCGGATCCTATGACTATTTTATTGTCGCAATTTATCCAGTGAAGATGGTCTAACATTTCAGTCATTTGCATTGATCCATTCAGACAATTAATAATAAATAAATTATATCTGTTATTTTAACGGTTAAAAAAAAGATTTTCGGCAAAAATCTTTTTTTTTTCAACAAAATGAGTTAAAATATTTTAAAAAAATTTGTTGTTCGACTCTTACAGGAAAAAAACTTATGAAAAGAAAACCATTTTTTCTAACCCAGTCGTGTTTGTATGAAGAAAGCAAAGGCATTCAATTATATATTTAAACTTCCAATCCATTCGAACATTTAGCAGAAGTATACACTAATGAAAAATTCCACAACTTTTTCATGCGTTGAAGTTAGTTTGGCAATAAAAAATTGTTTACAAACATCTAATTTCAGATCGGAAAGTTTATGAAATCAAATTTCGATTGAATAGTTCGCAATCATTTCTCCATTTCAGATAACCACAATCATTATTCACTGCTTGTCCAAACAAATCAAGTTATGATGAAGTAATGTAGCGATCAAAATAAATTATTAAAACATTAACTTTATTTTAATAATAATAATAATAATAATAAATAATATTAATACTAAAGAATAATAATAATAACAATAAATAATATTAATACTAAAGAATAATAATAATAATAATAATAAGAATAATAATAAATAATATTAATACTAAAGAATAATAATAATAACAATAAATAATATTAATACTAAAGAATAATAATAATAATAATAATAATAATAATAATAAATAATATTAATACTAAAGAATAATAATAATATTAATTAACATTTTCGCTGAAAGTAAGATCAAAGAAATGGCGAATAAGGAAATGCAAATGATCCTCAAAAACTATCAATTAACCCATCAATGCATGAAGGACAGTTATGGAAAGGTAGTCAACAGCACAACATCGCACATTTTTCACATAGAAAAATAAGAATAATGAAGTAAAATTATTTCCGTTATATATTCCATACTGTGAAAATCTAGGGTAAAATTTCACAGTATGGAATTTCCAACAAATATAACAATTAATAACATCATTATAGACCCGCTATATAAAGCCCCAAATATTATTATTATTATTATAATGTTTCTATTTGAAAATGTGCGATTAATTGCTGTCGAAGGTACAACAAAAGTGGTTTTCAATATTTAGTCGTCACAAAAAAATTATTCATGCAGAGGTTAAAATTGCAAAAAGTAATTAAAGTGAAATGTTTGATGAAGTGGACGATGATAGCATCAAATTGTGGCACAAACCATCATTAAGATAAGTCACATTTACAAAAAAAATTATTAAGGTAAACAATTTTTAAGAGAATTCACCTTTTTTTAAATTCCACAATTTCTAACAAAAATATTTTTTTCTACTTTGTCAAATTAATGTTTCTTTCCTAACATTAAATATTTAGACGGTGTGAATATTTCTTACAGGTTTATGAGAACGGTTTTTATTTTGAATAAAAAACATCCGCCTTTGGTGAAAATATCTTTAAACCCAACTTTTTAATATTATTCAATGTGTATAAAGTGATTAACTAAAACACATCACATGCAATGGATTAAATCATTAAATGTTTTCTATACAAATTGTAAACAAATGCGAAACATTTTTATTGGCAGAAAATAATACAAAATCCAACCATCTGTCATATCTTGTACATAAAAAAGAAATAAATAAACCATTCATTTTAAAGAGCTTCATAATGTGTTTATAAATCATCACCATTTAGGAAATATTTGAAACCACGTTTAAAACCAAATCAATCACTTCAACGTTTTTATTCACAATATTTCAATCTTTTTTATAACATTTCAAAGCTTATCTTCAATCTTTTTATAACATTTCAAAGCTTATCTTTAATCTTTTTATACATGTTAAGCTTATCTTTAATCTTTTCATAACATTTCAAAGCTTATCTTTAATCTTTTTATACATGTTAAGCTTATCTTTAATCTTTTTATAACATTTCAAAGCTTATCTTTAATCTTTTTATACATGTTAAGCTTATCTTTAATCTTTTCATAACA
>JARUHE010062085.1:0-15649 GCA_031471125.1 Archaeomysis grebnitzkii
AACTTTTGTTTATGGAAGTTCTCTGTAACTCTTAAAACAAAGTTGTTAAACACTAATTGATTTTCAGGTGCAGACGATGACGACGACGGAAAAATAAAACCTATAGAGCATTTTCCTAACGGAACGCTCGATAAAAATCAACATCATGAGAATTTACTTTGAGTTTAATTTGAACTAAATGTTTTTTTTCAGTAGAGAGAATGTTTAACTATCAGAAATTTCAAAACTTTCTAAGAATAAGATTTTGAAAAACACCGAAAAGGGCCAATTTATGGCACTGTGCTTACCTTCAACTCGTCTTTGGGAACAACGAGACCACATCCCTGTTCACAGGGCACAGGACGCTTAGGGTTGAACTCGCATTCCTCCAAATGCGATGTCAAGGCATCCAATTTCACAACCACCGTACAGCCGTGCGGTTTGTTGCTGCAAGAGATGAACAATTTCGCCAACAGACTTCGCAAAATCCTCGGAACGGGTTTCAATTGAGAGCATGTGATAGGCTGCCTGTCCACAGGACACGTTTGCTGCCTTGATAGCCACGTGTTGATGCACTCGCCACAGAAGGCATGCTCGCATGACGGAGCCTGCAGCGGCTCTTCAAGAACTTCGGAACATATCGGACACAGGAGCTCTTCATCCACATCTCCAGTGAACCATGAAACGTCGTAACCCATCTTTTGGAGACTTTTTCAATTTCAATTGTTGATAATACCTGTGATAAAAATATAAAAAATATAGAATATGATAAATTAACAGGGAGATTTTGTAATCTTTAAGAGGCATTTTTCAATGAAAAATGAAAAACTCTTAATATATTTTTTTTAAATCATAAGAAAAGCAGGTAACCACAAAACGGAACAGTTCATGTCTTACGACCAGGGTGCCAATTTCAGCATAAATTTGTCAAATTTTAACAAAATTAAAATACAAGGTAAATAATTTTTGCAAATAGATAGAAAGAACAAGAGTGCCTATATAGAAACTGAAGAAAAATAACACAAAAATATATATTCAAGGTAAGTAAAACCCTTTTAATAGGTAGGAAGATTTTGTCAATTTATTTATTTTAGCAACAAAATTATAGTGAAGTGAAATAACAAAAAAATAATCATATAATGCTTATAATTTTTAACGGTTCATTCATTTATTTAATTATTTACTTTATCAACAAAATTATAGTGAAGTGAAATTAACAAAAAAAATAATCATATAATGCTTATAATTCAACATGATTGCAATGACTACACCTTCATGTTCATAAATATTATGCAAACAAACTAGCTTGTAATGGTTTTTTATTTGACCAATGATATGATAAAAGAGCATTGCAAAAATAAATAGAGGTTGAAAATAATTTATTAGACAAAATAAATAGGAGGAATCCTGAAAAATATCATTTAAGATTTACCAAAGTTTAAATGAATTATTTATTATTATTATTTATTTTAATTTTATTTATTAATTTTCTTTTTATTTTATTTTATTTTTATCTATTTTTATTTATTTTTATCTATTTTTACTTATTTTTATCTATTTTTATTTATTTTTATCTATTTTTATTCATTATTTTTATTCATTATTTTTATTATTATTTTTATTATTATTATTATTTATTATTATTATTTATTATTATTTATTATTATTATTTATTATTATTATTTATTATTATTATTTATTATTATTTATTATTATTTATTATTATTTATTATTATTTATTATTATTCAAAAATTTCCAACTCTAATGTATGTCCAAGTGTATTGTTTTATATATTCAAATATTTGTATTTGATGGATATTTTTAATCAACAAAAAAAATTATAATAATAAAATATATTGTATTTTGACAGGTAAAGATATAATTTTGTTTCAATGTAAAAATTTAGAATTTCAAGTTTTCGACACAAATATTTCATCAGTTAGGAGAAAACAACTACATTTGCTTAAAATATTGTTGTGATGTTAAATATACCTAAAGTGAATTGGGTTTGAAGGAAAATAATGTTCATGTTCAAATCAAACTTGTAATTTTTTAACAGCAGCAACAAACCTTCAAATTAAACTTTTCAATGTTTGTATCAAACTAAATAAAGATGGTGATAACAATAACTATCATTATTGCCCAAACATAATAATAATAATAATTATTATTATTATTAAACAGGCATAATAATAATAATAATAATAACTATTACCACCCAGGCAATATATATTATCATTGCAAACAATGAATTAACAAAACTGAGAAAAACAATGGCTGAATTATTTAACTAAGCAAACCCAAACACAAGAAACAGTTCAAAACACTTTCACTGGCTATTCACTGGCTATTCACGCCACAAGTATGAACATGTTGCCCAAATATTTATTTTGTGAAACACCTCAAATGCTAAACAAAGAATGCATATGAAGTAATTGCGACGTTTTACACAGACTTTAGACTTTTTACATTTTTACAGAGTTTTACAGTTTGTTTGAATTTTTTCTATTTTTTACTTGTTTCACATTTTTACAATTGTTTGTCTTTTCTTTATAAATTTTTATAACTATTTTTTACAAACATTTTTACAATGTGTTCATATTTTTTACAGTGTTTATTTTTTTTACAATTGTTTGTCATTTTTTTTAAATTTTTCGCTAACATTTTTATAATTAAAAAACTTGCACATCTAGAATAAATATTGTACTCATTTTACATTCAATAAATTATTTGTTGATGATAAACACAAATTGCAACAACAATCTACCAGATACACAAGATTACACATATGCCTTCAAGGATACCAAACAATACCAATTATTCAAGCATAAATAATAATAATATAAATATAAATAAACACTTTTTAGAAAATGTGAAAAAATAATGGAGTTGAAAACAAGATTATATTTATTAAAACTTCATAAATCACTGAATAAAAAAAACTTTCTATAAAAAGAAAAAATCATTATTTAAAAAACACAACATTAATAATAAACATATAATTTTCTATAACCTTTATTATTTTTATTGAGTAATAAATAAGATATAATTTCAGTTATTATTCAATTTATTTCATTTAATTCAATAAATGTTTGAAATAGTTTTATTGAGATAAGCTTTTGTACATTTCATGATTGTATAAACAAGGTCATAAGACTTTATTTATTTTACTAATTGAATCTAAAAATAAAAATATTCTCAGATAAACTAGAAATGCCCGTCATATAATTAAATCACATTGAATAAAATTGAATGAAATTGAATCCCATTGAATGAAATTGAATCACATTGAATGAAGTTGAATCACATTGAATAACTTTATCCGAAATTGAATCAAATTGAATCACACAGAATAAAATTGAATCACTTGATCGAAACTGAATTACATTAAATACAGTTTAATCACTTTAAATAAAATTGAATCAAACTGAATTCAACACAATGACATTAATTAAAATGAATCACATTGAATTTAATTGAATCATATAAACTAGAACTGTCCATCATATAATTGATATATAGAAAACTAAAAAACATCATGCAATGATAATTCACTATACATTAAATGTTAGTTTATAACTTTGCGGGAAGAAATGCAAAAAGTATTTTAACTAATAGTTACCATAGACCAAGGAGAGTTAATAAATTACATCACGTTTATGCCCGTAAGATTATAATGCAAATTTGTATTTGAAAATACCCGTATGTTCAATTTACATATATAGTTACATCATACAGTATACCCATCATATAACAGATCTATATTTACACCACATAGATTTTCTGCATATGGATCGCATACAAAATGCACATAGACTTCCCATGTGGATCACATACAACGTCTACAAAAACATTCCATATGTGGACCGCATACAACATAGACATATACCTTCCACATGGGGTTCACATAGACTTCATATGTGGATCATACACAAAATGCACATAGATGCCATAGAAGGTTGGCATGACATATGTGATCGCATTCTCTTGCAATGTTTTATGGGTAAACAAACAAAGTGTTATCATGTGATGAAAGCACGTTTGGCACAAGTAAACAGCTTTCGTTAGCTAATTTTAGTGGAATACTTTCAACTAACTTAAATACAAATATTTAAAATATTGTGAATTACTAAAATCGATAAAACTTTATGTAATAAAAACATTAACTGACTGAGCTTAAAAAAGAGAGGTAACAATACCTAGCACAGCCCTAGCTTATTTTATTTCTTTCTATATTTTCATATATCACTCATTTATTCATATCGTTCAGTTCTAACTTTTCGTTAACTATTCGATAGTTTTGAAGTTCTAGCTTTAGAAAATAGTTTAATGAGATTATGTTTTTTTCAATTTATGAATTCAGATTTTAGACATTTTTACCTTTGAGTTTATTTTTAGAAAACAAATGTCTTTCTTTACACCTGACCTATCAAAGGTAAAAACCGTAGATTATTTCAGCAATTCAAGAATATAACATTTAATATAAATTCTATAAAATCATAAATTAAACAAAAAAACTTTCAGTATCGCAGAAACAATTAAAATCTATTATATATAATTAAACAATATATAAATTAAATTTAAAACTATATTTTTTAAAATTTCTTTATTTTATTAAAACGAACCAAATGAAAATGATTTTGATTCAGGGTTGCTTGTGGTTTTATATCGATAATATTTCATGGAGACTTATTTCATTTTGTTAAATCAATTTTTTTATGACGTCATTTTTTATTTTAATCAAATAATAAAATAAATTACAAAATAAAACATTTAATTAACTCGTATGATGAAACAAAAATATTATATTTGACATTAAAGTAAAGTTGAAATATTCAAATTTCAAAAAGAAATTAAAAAAAACCTTAGTGGGAATAATTAGAATAGAAAACTAAAATATATTCGAAAAAATAAAACATTATAAATCTATATATATATAAAAATATAAATACATACATACATACATACATATATATATATATCGTAAGACACGTTAAAATAAAAACATAAAATTATATAAAAAAAAACTTCCCTGTAACATATCAATCCAATGCAAAACTATCGAATAAAAACACTTTCAATTTCGGCAGCATAAAATTTTATTTACTGAAAAACTTAAAAAATAAAAGCTTAAAAATTAAAAACTAAAAAAGAGACTTTCATATTTTGTAAATAAAAAAAAGTTATAAATCATTTTAACAACAACAAGATTTTTGCATAAAATGAATGGAAATAAAAAAGGAAGGTAATTAAAAATTGCTTTTGATTATCAACACAAATATGTGCATTTTCAGGTTTTATTATTAATTAAACCAATGGAAGAACTTTTGATTAAATTAACATTGAAATTACAAGGTTTTTATTCAAATATTTAACCCTTTGATACCTTGGGAACTCAAGGTTCAGGTGAATAAAGGTTGTTTTTATACCAGTTTAAACCTTTAACTCCTGGTGGGACGAATATGTCCCATACAATTAAGGTTATTTTCAATATTAATTTCAATGTATTTAGTCATCACAATTTTAATTTAATGGGGTGAAAGGGCCAACGTGTTTTATTTTACCGTATGGGAGAAATGACTTATTTTCTCGAAGGGTTAATGTATAGTATGTTTAAATAATTAATTTGTACGAAGTCTTAATAGACCAGACGAGGGATGACTTACACTGAAGACATTTGACTAACTTTTATGTCTAGGTTAGTCAAAATTAACATTATCAAATTTACTAACCCTTGTTAACAGTGCACACTTTTTGAGTGATTCAATCAACTTTCTTGGGATTCAATCAAAATAGTATCACATTGTACCAATGTGCTACTGTGTTGATTGAATCACAAGAAAATGGATTGAAAAAACAAAAAGTTTGCACTGTTAACAAAGGTTCATCAATTTGATGTCAATTTTGACTAACCTAGACACATGAGTTAGTCCAATGTGTTTCAATGTAGTATAAAATATTAGGGAAATCAGTGAATGAAAGAAACATTCACCACCTAAAAATGCTAACATCTGGCGCTCCTGTTGGTTACATATCCAAGTAATACCCAGACCTAACATTGCTTACCTTTGCTGAAGGCAAACAAACGTTGTTTGTAATGTAACATTAATTTCTCAAAAACATTACTTGCTTTAGAGAAACAAAAAGAAAAATTGAAACAGGTAAGTAAGGAGAAAAACAAACCTTTTGGTGTTTGAGAGCAAATGTTTACAACTTGTACATAATTTAGGCTGTCGAGCACAAATATTGGTTTCAAAATCATTAAAAAATATAATTTGAATAAAAACTATACATACATTTTAAATATTAAAATGATTACACTACAACTAGTGATAAAATTACAAAAAATGAACACTTTGATTATATATGTAGCACTAACATTAAAAAACTAACAACATTATTTCTCAAAAAATGCATACTAGGAATAATAGATAAATAACAATGATAAGAAATAAGAATTCAAGAATAAAGGACATAAATCAAATTTCAAAACGTTTTGGAAAATACCAAAACTCGGATTTAAAATAACATCGAAATTTCAGTTGGTTTTGTCATATTGGGAAATAATACAAATTTAAATATAGAATATTTTCTTCAAATATTTCCAGCTTTAATGTAGCCATAAAATTTATCACACAGGTTATTGCATAACTTTTAAAGATTTATTTTATTTTATTGACTCCGAAGTGTATTTCATATCCTTATTCATTGTGCAAAAAAAAATAAGAAATGTTATGTTCAATAAAATCTTTGATGAAAAGATCCAAACTTAGGTGGATGGAAAATTGAAAAGCTCTTCTCGAGTAAAACTATTAGGACTATAATTAATATACATTTTACAATCTTTTAATGAAGACGAAACATGTTTATACTTCAATATCAACACTGTCAACCGTTTCTTGTGACACCGGTGATACAGAAATCTAATGGATAATTCCATCGTATGTAACACCAGTGATACAAATCAAGCTAATAAATTAACACAGGCAAATTTTTTTCCGTACAAATATATAAAGTACATAAACTAAAAAAATATGTATCATCTTTGTTAAAAAAAACGGTTACTGTTGAATAACGCCACAACTGTGAATATGACATTTGAGAGAATTAAACTTAAATCGAACTTGGTTCAATATTATTTGATAAACAAATCTCATAATTATAGGAGATAATGTACTGTTTGATCAGACCAAAAAAAATTAAATTCTATCATTCAGGTGCTACAAGTAAATTAATTATAAATCAATCAATCAAAAAGAATGTATTGGATACCATAATTAGTTAAAACTTTACAATAAAAATACGAAAACAAGTAAAACAGATAAAAACAAATTATAAAAAAATTGGATTTAGAGTGAACAGTTGGTTTCAGTAAAATACACAAACCTAAATGACAGATTAATTGAACTTATAATAAAAAAATAACATTTGTCTTCACCTCTTATAAAAATATTTTTCAACTTCATTAAAAACCATCATTTTTTGGGACAAAAATCTATAGAAACTTGTTTATTTTTAAGCAAAATTATTATTCAAGAAAAATTAAATAAAATAAAATTTAAATTTACCTTCACCTCTTATAAAAACAGTGAAACATTTTTTAAAGTTAATTTGAACTATATAACATCATTTTAAAAAAAGTATTATATATAGATTTTTTTAATTTAAGCAAATCTCAAGCAGCATCTATAAACTTTGTTCAATAAAAAAACTGTGAAATCACAAATAAAAAACTTTAACATTTACCTTCACCTAAAATATATATATGAACACGAGACGCCGAAGACGACGACAATGGACTGATCCACGCATGTCGATTGTAATAAGGTATCCGTAGTATGCATACCATAAAAACAAGTTAAACCGACATTATCCATGTTTACATAAAATATGAAATTAGATAATGAGTACCATAGATAAAATAATCAACTTGACATAGAAATGTTTAAAATATTCACGAAACAAAAAAAATCCTACAAGACAATCCAATAAAAATTTGCCATGACATTAAAACCAACCCACAACAATCAAAAACAAATGAAAGGCTACGAATGAATTAGACGCAATTTTACACCAGTTTAAGAAGACAAAAACTACAACAATTTAACCCTTAAGTACAAGGGAGAAAACAGCGACGATTAATAAGGCTTATTTGCAATGCAAATTGAACTGAATTGCGACCCTAAGAGAATTATTAGTCAGGCGTTCAAGGGTTAAGAGAGGAAAGGTCAGGCGAAGAAAATGTACATTTCCATCCATTGTCTTGTCGGTGGAAATGGATTGCACTAATTTCCATTTAAATACTAATTGGCAACCGCGATTCCATCTTCAACTAAGCTTATCTCGAGGCTCGAGCTCCCCATAGTAAACACAATAGCATTGTGCATTCACCATCCTCCATTATCTTGAACAATTGTGCACTTTCACCAATTAAGTTGATGTTCGTTCACGTTTATAATTAATTGGCTTGTCTAAGTATTTGTTTAATTGGACGGAACTACGTCGACAGGTATTGGGTAAATATTTGGCTTAATTGGACGAAAATATGTTGTCATGTATTGGGTAAGTTCCGATAGCGGTTGGATGGATGTGGCCAGACAATGATTGGACAAGTTCTGACAAAGATTGGATTCAATTACTAGTAATTGAATTAAATAGTAATGTGATTGATTTAAATAACAAGGGATTGGCTTAAATACTGAGTGATTGGTTTAAATAATAAGTGATTAGTTTAAATAACAAGCGATTGGAGGATCTTCAATGATATCGCTCAACCTCAAATAAAAATTTGGATAGGCCTTAATCTAATTGAATAACCATCAACTAGCTGAGATGAACCGATGCCAAAAGATTCCTTAAGCATTTTGAGCACCATGTGCTACACCATTGCATGATTTATTATCATATTTCAACATTTCATTTTGTTTACATTTACTCTAAGATCTAAACTTTTATTTTCCCATGGCATGAACATGTCTTCTGTACAGAAACAACATAAATCTTTCAACAATTCTCTGTTACGAAACAAGACCGTTATACCAAAAGAAATGGATGATCCTTAGTTTATAAGAATTAATAAGAAAATAGTTTTATATACATTAGGGAATATATTTTAACAGTTTATAAGTAAGTACCTAGCAGAATTGCTGGTTTACAAGAAAAAACACGAGTCAATGTTACACATTAAAATGTTAAAATTTTCTCTAAAATTATATATTTTTATAATACAATTCTATAAATTATTAAGTTAATACTTTTCTTTCATTTGTTTTCAATAAAATCCTCTCTAAACTTTCAAAAAAATTGTTGATTATGAATTTGATGATAAATTGGCTTAGTCCTAAAATGTCTATTATTTGAATAAATACTATTTTTTGACAAAAAAGTTCTTCAGGCATTCTACCTCAGAATATTTCTTTCTTTAATTTGGGTTAAATAAACTTTTTTCTAAATCTTCAAATAAAGATTTCGATTAACCATGAATTTCAACTTTCTTATAAAATGTATGTTTTAATATTAAGTAAATACTGATTTCACAAGAAAAAACACCAGTATAGAATATTATGTTCTTTGTTTTCATTTAAACAGACCTTTCTGTGAAACAATTTTTTAAACTGTTTTGAAAAAATTGGAAAACTTCGGGGCTATCCACAAATCATCCACCGTCCCAACAACAACAGCAACAAGAACAAGAGTCAGAGGTATTTAGAAGCTGATTTTTCAAACACATCTTAATAAAATAGATACATGGAATAGCAGGGAAAAAATATTCATATTAGTATATTACAAAAACTAAATTTATAAATTTAAAAAAAACTGTAAAAATTTGACAATATTTTCCCAGTTGATTTCAATAAATATTTTAAACGATTCGTTCAAACGGTGAAATTATTTACAAAGAAAACATTAAAAATGTATTAATTTTGACACCATACAAATCAAAATTTCAACAACACATTAAATAATAACAATAATTCAATAAATAAATCGATTCTTTAATTATATTTCAATTTTCAGGGCCATTAAAATCCCATAGAAACAACACCGCAAATATCCGTGAAATGAGAAACTTAATTGCCTCATGTTTATCATTCTTATTACATGTATTCGGATCGACAATAGCACAAGTCGGGTAACCCAAACAAGAAATGTTGCTTACCTCACTTGTGCTATTTTCGATCTATTTATAGTTTACTATAACGACGCTTTTTTACATTTTGTGACATAGTTTTAAACGGAAGAAACAAACCAAAACATAATGAAATAGTTCAAATCTTAATTTTAGATTGTCGAGAATAGGATAACTTCAACTATTTAGTTAGGTCTGGACGAATTTATTTTATAATATAAAACATATATTTTGCTCTTCCAATGGGTTATTTGTTTTATGGTTTACCTTTTTAAGAAAATATTAATGATAAATATGCATTTAATTGTACATTAAAATTACTTATAAACTATAAAGAAGACACTTTTCAACACATGGCATTTCCAGAGAAGTCTCACAAAACGACAAAAGCAATCGCTTTATAAGCCAAGGGTGAGGAAAAGTTTTATTTAAAATATTTGAACATTACGAATATTTTTTTTGACAAAAATAGATAAAAGTTATTTCTGATTTAATTTTGCCTGAAAACTCTGAGCTGACCTATGCGTCACGGTAAAAAACAGCTAAGATAACCCATGCACCTTATTTCGACTCTGCCATACCTAGTCTTACCTAACATAAATAAATTACTGAATCAACAAAGCAATACAACAACATAACCTCAATACAAAATAAAACATAACAATACAATTCTTAAACAAACTGCGTCAAAATTTACTCACCCAATAATTTATGGACGCATTCTTGTTTAAAATCGAATTGTTAAGAACATGAAATTGGAAAAGATTTATTCGATGAGTGAATATGTGAAACAATTTATTAACAATACTAATATTAATAATAATAGTAATAATAATAACAATAATATTAATAATAATAATAATAATAATAATAATAAATCTAACAATAATGAAACTGTAAAGATTTATTAGACAAGTGAAGAGTTGTGAAACAATTTAATATTAATAACAACAAAAATACTAATAAAAATAATAATAATACTACTCATAATAACACTAACACTAATAATACTAATAATAATTAAAATAAAACTAATAATAATGAAATCACAAAAGATTTATTCGCCGACTTACCATTTGTGAAACAATTTAATGTTAATAACAATAAAACTAATAATAATACGAACAATAAAAATACTACTAATAATAACTATAACAATACTAATAATAATTATAACAATACTAATAATAATGAAATCATAAAAGACTTATTCGCCGAGTAACCATTTGTGAAACAATTTAATGTTAATAACAATACAAGTAATAATAATACTACTAATACTAACACTAATAATAATTATAATAATACTAATAATAATGAAATCACAAAAGATTTATTCGCCGAGTAAACATTGCAGAACGAGAGCCTAATTTTGTATTGTTGGTTCAATGCCATTAAAATATCGCGTCAATCAAAATCGAACATCTCGCTGAGGGTGACGCAGCCTTTGTTTCATCTTTGCTTTCGTTGCTTTTGTTTCAATGTTTTTGTATTAATAATATCGATTGTTATTACTATTATTATTATTGTTATTTGTTTGTAATATTAATATTATTTGTTTATAATATTATTATTATTTGTTTCATCTTTGCTTTCATTGCTTTTGTTTCAATGTTTTTGTAGAGGAAATTTTACATTCATAACAGCGATTGTTATTTTTATTTTTAATTATTGTTTATTACTATTTGTTATTGCTGTAATTACTATTATTATTCTTTCTTTATAAAATTATTATTTTATTATTACTATTATTAAACATGGTTTTTGACAATGCTATTTTGTTTCGATTATTTTAAGATATTGTAGATAGGTTTGACTGTAGGTCAAATAAACATTGGCTTACTTATACCCATAATTTAACGAATTTAGAATTAACAAAACATTATATAATCATCTTATGACAATAAATGAAACTTCACATTTTTACATTAAATAATAAGGAATATATAAAAAAATAACAAATAAAAAATAGACATAAAAATAATAACAATCAAAATCCGATTTTGGAAAACATGGTGAAATACTAAATAAACCTAAGATGTATCAAATTAGAATGTCATTTAATTAAATCACACAAAGGAAACAACAAAACTAATAGAACTCAAACAGGGTTTTGTATGGGCTATGTTTACCCCAACTTTTTTTAAGGTTAATGATGATGAATGGTTGATGTACTTTCACATTATGTATAGATCCAATTATTTTTAGTCCTTTAACGTCTGAATGAACGTATAGTTCCATTTAATAAACATTGTTTTCAACAGTAACTTTAACGAAGTCTAGATCTAATGGCAACAAGCGTATGGTGAATAGCCATACACATGTCAGTATTCGTGTCATGCTATGGTAGATATAGGATATAAACATGTCAGTATTCTTGTCATGCTATGGTAGATATAGGATATAAACATGTCGGTATTCTTGTCATGCTATGGTAGATATAGGATATAAACATGTCAGTATTCGTGTCATGCTATGGTAGATATAGGATATAAACATGTCAGTATTATTGTTATGCTATGGTAGATATAGAATATAAACATGCAGAACAATTTTAATTGCTACAGTTAGAGTTACAAATATAGCTCAACCTAATTGATGTTAACCATAATTCACCATTATCTATATAACTATCCTTAAAAAAAACATTATACACAATAAATATAAAAACACACCTCTATGGATCTCTCAAATTAATTGCCCGAATGTCAATGACCAAAAACGGATTACTAGATAAGATGTTGATAGCTGGATGTTATAACATGGATGATTAAAGCGTATACCGGATATGAATGACCAAAATGGATGTTTAAATATGGATAACCAAAAAACCATTGGCTCGATATGGATGATCAATCGTTGATATTTGAATAATGAGGACTAACAAATATTCCTAGATATGGATGACAAAAATGGATGCCTGAATATGAATGAAAAACAGCGGATGACTAAAAATGGATGAACAAAAAGGGATGCCTGAATAAGGATGACCAAAACTGGATGCCCGATGTGTTCCCAATGGTCCATTAGAAAAGTGAAATCGTGAGTCTTTACTTAAGAAATCTGTTAAAATCATGATTTTCAAATTTCAATGTTGATAAATGGATTAAAATTAGAACAATCTCTTTTAACACATTTCATTAATAAGAAATAAAAGATATTATTGTTAGTATTATTAGTAAGAATTATTATTATTATTACGATTACTATTATTATCATCAATGTTAATGCTATTATTGTTATTAATGTTATTACTATTACGATTATAATTGTTATTAAAAATTAGTAAATTATGATTATTATTATGTTTTAATAATAATATTATTATTAATGTTATAACAATAATAGTAAAATTATTATTATTATAATTATTATTAAAAATGATTAAATTATCATTATTATTATGTTTCAGTAATATTATTATTATTATTGTTATAATAATAATATTAAAACTATTAACAACCGATAACTTTATTAAAAAATATCTTCTTATCAATAAAATAATACATTTATAATTTTCATTCATTTTTTGCAATTGAGCTTCACTAAAGTACAAGACTGTTCAACATTTTTCCACCAAATGTCGGTTGGAATGCTACTGCCTAACATTACTCTTAACAGATTGTAGAAATGTAATAAATGTTGTGGTCGGTGAACGCATATGACGGAGTGGCTACGCATATGGATTTACCGTGTTTAACTAAGCTAGATCCATATGTGCATATGATATACGTGGCGGTTGCTTTCACCGGCCACAACATATATACGATTACTGAATAATCTACCAGTGGTACAGAAGGTATATGGAGCAATACTACTTATTCAAGGTGGAAGAAATTAAACACACATGAATGATCGTTACATTAATACTTATTGGAACTAAAATATAAATTAAAAAACAATAAAAGAAAAAAACATTAAAGAGAAGGCAAACACATAGTAAGTACATTCCAATACTTCACCCTTTTAGTATCAGGGAAATGAACGCCCAAAATATAAGCTTGAAAAACAACCTGTAATCCAAATATTAATCTCAATTGAATGATATAGCAACATTTGGCAACTTAAATAATTATGATTTAAGTAACTAAATTAATTTTAATTTGAATAATTTGCTATCAAAATAAAGAATAAAAAAGATAAATAAAATAAAATAAAAACTGATGCAAAAGGTATGCACTAAATAAGGAAAGCGATTTGAACCCTTTGTTCCAAAAGGACAGTTCATAAGACAACACCTTTTTGGTGTTGTATAGACAACACCTTTTAGATGTTGACTAAACAAATGAGAAAGAACAAACTTTTGTCGGATTTTATTATGATTTTAAGTAACTTTTCAACGCCAAATGAATTTCAGTTTTGGTATATTGCATATTGTACTTATAGAAAAATGAACACCATCTTACATGGATGATATAACGTTTCTTTTAATGTTTCTCACTGTTTATGTTTTTTATTTCCAAAAGTAGGATTTGTTTGAATTTGGAGTACAGGAAGTTAGCAGACGATCGTCAAAATTCAACAACTTAATTTATTAAGTTTGTTTTTATATTTTAAAGGTTTTTCATTAACGTTAAAATGTGTTTATTTTAATATACATATTATTTATAACATCATAAATTTCTTGAGGATCACAATAAACTTAAATGTATATTAATCATAAATAAGTAGATACAGCGAAATAAATAAGTAGATAGAGAGAAATAATTGAGTAGGTAGAGAGAAATAAATGAGTAGATAGAGATAAATAAATAAGTAGATAGAGAGAAATAAATGAGTAGGTAGAGAGCAATAAATAAGTAGATAGAGAGAAATAAATAAGTAGATAGAGAGAAATAAATAAGTAGATAGAGAGAAATAAATGCGTAGGTAGAGAGAAATAAATAAGTAGATAGAGAGAAACAAATGAGTAGATAGAGAGAGAAATAAATGAGTAGATAGAGATAAATAAATAAGTAGATAGAGATAAATAAATAAGTAGATGGAGATAAATAAATGAGTAGATAGAGAGAAATAAATGAGTAGGTAGAGAGAAATAAATAAGAATTATTTTACTCATGGAAAAATTAGAAAAAAAGTTTTTTCTGCCTTCGTCAAAATGTATAAATTCTCAAGACATTCAATTTCACGTTTGACTAAACAAAACAACTGTTCGACTTTTTCATTGGAATTGTCCTTCTAACAGGATTTTATGAGACTGTTTTGAAGAAGTAATAACAATAGCTAGGTGTACACACACTAAAAGTAGAATAAAAACGAATTACCAATAACAATATAAATAGTTTATATACCAAAAAAAAAAAAGTAAAAGTTTTAAATGCATACAAATAATAATATAAATGTTTTACATTCATGAAAATAATAATATAAATGTTTTATATATCTTACCTATAGATAATAATATAAATGTTTTATATATCTTACCTATAGATAATAATATAAATGTTGTTAATGCATCAAAACAATAATATCAATGTTTTATATCATTCAAAAACATTATTTAGAAACTCGTGGGCTTAAACAAAAGAAAAACATCAATA
>JARUHE010062196.1:0-25421 GCA_031471125.1 Archaeomysis grebnitzkii
ACCAGATGCTGTTGGCAACCGGCGGTGAATGTGCATTGCACCCATAGCCTGGTCCATTGGGACCAAATGATAAAAAAAAAATATATATATATTTTACCTAAAAATGTAACAGAGAAATTTAATAGATTGATAATAGTACAAGTGAGGTAACCATACTGTGGTTACCTTACTTGTGCCATTGTAATTCTCGTGTGCCTAAAAATGTAACCGAAGTTCATTGTTGTTTTTCACTAATCATAACAATCTTAAAATTAATGGAAATGCAACAATAAAATTCTCCGTTACATTTTATAGACACGCGAGCCTTACAATAGCACAATTAAGGTAAGCACAATATGGTTACCTCACTTGTACTATTATCAATCTAATAATCTTCTCTGTTACGTTTTGTAGATAGAAGAGACTTACAAACATAAACATTTTTAGCATCCCTTAAAACCTTTATCTACCTAACCCATTATAGTCTTGTGTTGCATATATGCAACACAATCCTTATTCCTTTTTAAAGTAAAACATGATCCCCTTAGTGCCTAGTATGGATAAATGCAACACATATTTTTTTCTGTTTGTCATTGTCAATATCTTTTGAAGGAAAATAAAACTTTATTAATGTTCTTTGTAGTTTGTTCCAACATTAATTTTAATAAAAAAAAATGTAAAAAAGAAATTAATTCTGGCGCTAATGGGTTAAAAGTTAAAAGCTGCTTATTAGGCCCGACAGGCATTCAAAAGTCAAAACAAAACACTAACCACAAGCACATGAAGCACTCAATGGTTAATGTAAAATACGAACAATAAGACCCAATAGGTAATCAAAGGTTAATATAAAACACTAATAATAAGCCTAACAGGCATTCAAAAGTTAATGTAAATCACTAACAGGGCGGCAAACTCACCTTTACGGAAGGATGCGGAAAAAGACGAGAGCCCTCAAATGGATCTGCGCAATGAACGGTGACACTGAGAACTTCGTCTGTTGGAAATAAATTCAAGTTCAAGAAACGGCAAAGAAATCTTTTTAATTTAGCGGATATAATGAAATTAATGCCAATCAACCTTTCAGAGCTGGCTTTCCGAAGTGGTTTATATAGTTTGTGGATCAGTGTGAAACAATTGGTGCTTTCTTCTTGCATTTTAGAAAAATCCTTGTTGGTAAAAATGCAGAATAGCTCTCCCAGTAGTTATAATGTACTATATCATAGATAATGGGAAAGTTATTTTGCATTTTTACCAAAAAAAGTTTTCTAAAATACCAAGAAAAAAACACTAATTATTTCACACTGTCATGAAGTAGACTTTGAATAGTAATAGTAATAGGTTCACTTATATAGCATCTAAACAACAGTTTCTCATAGGCACTTTACAAAAAAAATTTTTAGGATCAAATGTTATTCTAAAAAAATAAAATAATTTAATTTATTTAAATGCAAAAAAAAACATACGATCGTTTTCATAAATTTTCTTCTTCTTCTTAGATTTTCGATTTTTGGTTTTAGGAACACCAACCGATTTTAAATACTCGTCAGAGGTTTTTTTGTCGTCTTTCACATATGTTTCAACATCTTCCTAGTTATAAAAATGTTATTAAATTGTAAGATACGAGAATAAACAAAATTATCTTATTTGTATTCATAACAGGGTGCCAAAAAATATTTTTTACATTTTAAAGAGAACGTTTATTTTTAATCATTTTCAAGTCAAGAAAAAGGCCACTTTAGGCTAATTTTTGGGTTAAAGAAGATGAAAAAAATTCATGAAAGGACAAAAAAAACTTGTTTTCAGCACCATGGTTCACAACATATAAATAAAAAAACATTTTCACAGTTGCAAAAATAGAACAAAATCTCGAAAAAACTAGAATGACGTTTCACAATAAAAAAAGTTTGTAATAGGATCACAACACAGTTTTATTGACTACCTATGAACCTTACAGTTATATGACCAATTTATTACTTTCTTTATATATATTATTATTATTATTTATATTATTAATATTATTATTATTATTATTATTTATTAATATTATTATTTAATTATTAATATTATTAGTTGTTTCTTAATATTATTAGTTATTTATTAATATTATTAGTTATTTATTAATATTATTAGTTTTTTATTAGTTTATTTATTTATTAATATTATTATTTATTTTTATTAATATTATTGACAGTATAAACAATGTTGTTAACATTTTTAATAATACTATTTTATTAATAATATTATATAATTAATAATATATTAATTTTATAATCAATATTATGTTAGTATTATAATTAATATTATATTAATATTATAATTAATATTATATTAAAATTAAAATTAATATTGAATTAGTATTATATTAGTATTATAAATAATATTACATTAACATTATAATTAGTATTAAGTATATTAAATCATTATTATCAGGTTAGTGATCAAGCAGGGTGTTGCTTAATTTTGCCGTATTAAAAAACTTACTTCCACTTTGTCGACTTCCTCGTCGGATGAAAAATTATCGGCGTGATCGGTTTTGCCGTTTTTGCGATTTTCCTTCATTTCAATTTGTTCTTTTTTTCCTTTTTTTGTCCTTCTACTGATAGACAAAACATTCATTGGATGGTCAACACATAAAGATGTTCAAGAAATAAAAATGTTCAAGTGATAAAATGAAAAGAAATAGAAATGAAAGAAATAAAAGTGAAAAGAGATAGAAATGAAAGAAATAAAAGTGAAAAGAAATAGAAGTGAGAAATGGAAAAAATTTAGTGGAGAAAAATAAAAAAGAATTTGTTTTGCTTAAGAAAGGAGAAAATAATCTTGAGCCTATAGGCTATAAGCATTACCAAACCAATTCATTTGTTATTGATTTCACACAGTCACTCACTTCAATCTCATCCTATCCATCCATATCTCTATCTCCTTCTCTCTCACCCACTCTCTAAGTTATTTCTCTCTCTCTCACTCACTCTCTAAGATACCTCACACTCTCTCTCTCTCTCCAACTTAGAAAATGAAACAATTTCAAAAAGATTTTATTACTCACATGGTGCGAGATTTCTTTTCATTTTCGACATTTTCAATATTTTTCTTTTTTGTCTTCTGAAAAAATAGTAATCGGTCATCAAGTAAAATAATTGCAATGAAATCAACATCACTTCAAAGACACACACATACACATGCACACACACACACACACACACACTTCCAAAATATTTTCTCACCTTCTTCTCAGATTTCTTATTGAACTTCGCAGACAAAACCGTATTTAAGGCCGATGCCGACAGTGTGCCATCTTTAGACAACTTTTTCTTCTTCTCATTTTTGATTGGCTCGGTGAGAATTTCTTTGTCTTCTTCCGGCATTTTGTTTCTTATCGGTTTGTGAAATTTATTTACCCTTTGTCTGCAAATACATTTTAATCAAATTAATAACAACAAGTCTGAAAAGCAATTGGCAACATGAATTGGACCAATAAAAGCACAAGTGAGGTAACCCACATTGATGTGACAGAGCTTACCTCACTTGTAATATTATATAGCACAAGTGAGGTAACCCACATTGATGTGACAGAGCTTACCTCACTTGTAATATTGTATAGATTAATAATACATCAGTGAGGTAATCAAATGTATATTTCACAGAAAGTAATTTGGTAAAATGACATTCCAAAGAGAATAGTTTGTCAAATGTATATATCTGAGAAAACAATTTTAACAAAGTGATATGGACGTCCTACCTTTTCTAAATATTTTACTCTGGAAAAAGGTTTCAACAATTTATCGTAACTTAGACCTATTTATTTATTTCCAACTGTTAACCCTTTACTGCCTGGATGTACTTCAAAGTGTCTTTTTAAATGTACTTTCAAAGCCATGGTACATAAATATGCCATGTGACCAAGTGTATCTCACAGTGTTGTTAATATATTTTTCTTATTAAAAAATATTTTTCATGTCTTTTCATTTATATTATATCCCGATGCCTATAAAAGAATTTTTCTTTTCAATTCATTAGATAAAATTCAGACGGTAAAGGGTTAAAAAAGGAATACACACTCCATCAGATTAACCCATCAGCGCCAGAACTAATTTCTTTTTTTACATTTTATTTTTTTTATTAAAATTAATACTGAACAAACTACAAAGAAAAGTAATACAGTTTTATTTTCCTTTTAAAGATATTGACACTGACACACCATGTTAATTATAACATGTTGTATTAATTATAACATATTATATTAATTATAACATGTTATATTAATTATAACATGCTATATTAATTATAACATGTTATATTAATTATAACATGTTATATTAATTATAACATGTTATATTAAGTATAACATGTTATATTAAGTATAACATGTTATATTAAGTATAACATGTTATATTAATTATAACATGTTATATTAATTATAACATGTTATATTAATTATAACATGTTATATTAATTATAACAAGTATGTACAGTGAAACTGAAAATTTATCCATTAGAATTACTATTGGAAGACACCGGTGACGGCAGCTGAAGATTGAAGAAACGTCTTGTCGTACGTCCGCCATTATTTTTTGTGATGGTACTCTATTACTCTTATTTGTATATTTACACTCTGTAAGTACGAGAAAGTCGAGTTAGGTAAGATTAAGTGAGTTTATGTAGCTTTTTTAAGACTTTCAAAAGAAAATGATTTCAAAAACTTTTTTGGGGGAAAATTGAACACAACCAGTACGTCACATTGCTCGCTGTACGAAAACTGCAGTATTTAAGGAAAGTTTAGCATTACCGTGACCCACCAAACAAAACCTAACCTGACTTTGCTCCTCAAACGGATTTCGGTGGCCAAAAACACCTATTGGAAGTTCTAATTTAGAACAAATACAACAATTAAAACCAGTATAGCTGGTATGCTTGTCAATTGTAAACACCAATTGAAACGCCAGTGATAAGCTTCAAATACAGGTTATAGCTACTTTTGAATTGTTTTGTTTCAATAATTTTTATCAAGGATGATCATATTCACTACTTTTCAGCTATTAGTCAAGTAGTTTTGAAAATAAATGCCTATGTAAACTTGTAAAGGTACCAGTTCCGTTCAACTTTGACGTTTTTTTTCATTACATACTGCCGAGTTGTAAATTCCAAAATACGCTATTGTCGTACATTAGGTGCCTGTTGTTAAGATTTACCCAAAAGATTTATAAGGCAATTATCACCTTTTCTAAAAATTATTGTGAACGAAAAATAACTTTTGCCACCCTGCTCACAATATTAGGCATTTATTCAGTTTTACCTCGTGTTTTTCATTTGAAGAAAAAGCAACTAAAAATTACCCTACACAATTTGATAAAGTACCCTGCATTGATTTTTATTTGAATTATGCATTTTGGCTAAAAAAGGAACATTACAGACTTTTACCTAACATAACTTTGCTCCTCAAATGGTGCATTTTTAGCTGAAAGAGTTTTTATTAACTAACCTTAAAAACTTTGATGAGGCTGTACCAACTACCACAATGTTCAAGCTCATAACCTGTTTACATTTTGAACACGGAATATTTGGATTAATGAGATTTTTAAATTCTAAGTATGCGAAAGATATAAATTTGTCACTTTCATATAAATCTGACTTTGCTCCTATTATAAGTTATAACCAATATGCCAATTAAGACCAGTAAAGCTGGTACACTTGTCAATTGTAAAAACATAAATTGAAACCCCACTTAGGTCATTCTTTGTAAACTTTGGCAAAATAACAGTTGAGATCTCGTTTAAAAAATACTAAAAATGAAAAATCCCTAAGAAGGAACAATTAAAGTACTGTGCGCAAAAAGCAATTGTTGAAGCTTATTTCACGCATTTGGAAAAACATTACATTGCATTACCTAACCTAACCTAGCATAAATAAGAACTAACCTTAATATCCTGAAGGCTTGTAAATTTGCTTTTGAAATTGCCATGCGTAAACTAAAAATGTAACAAATTTCCCTAAAATTTCAGTACTTTATCTTGAGGGTTGCTAGATTCGATTACGAGATCTCAACTGGAATTATACCTAATTTTCTTCTTATAAATAATTAAAATATCACAAAAATAAAAAACAAATATAAAAAATATCACCAAAAATAAAACAAAATTTTGAAAGGAACACCAAACAAATAATTACTGATATGATACAGAGAATTGAGTTTTAAATAAGAAAGACAATGGTATTTCTCCAAGGTTAAATTCCTGCTTGACTAGAATCTATCAATAGATATTTAAATTTAAAGTTGCATAATTCTAAAGAATATATTTTTAGCCAATGTATGTACTAGCTTAAAGTAGATTTATTAATGCACTAAAAAACAAAATATATTTTTGCGTCAAGAGTTTGATAACAAAAACTAAACAAATTATAACAATAGTAAGAAGGGACTCTAATTTACAGTATATTTCATTTTAAATATTTAAAAATGGAAAGTATCTATAGATGTATGTATGTATGTATACATACATATATATATAAATATGTGCGTTTGTGTGTTGTTTGTAAATACACGTGCATTAATTTGCATACTATTTTGGAGTTATTTCTAAAAATAGGTATTTGGGCGACTAGCGCATTCGTATAACCAAACGTAGAGTATAAATATTATAAATGATACCATTCGGAGCTGAAAAGGTAGCATGGAAAAACCAACTCACTATCAACTCAACTAGAAATTCTAGTATTTCCTTTCTCTGGATATATTCTTTTTAGTATTACTAGAGAAGTTACAAATATACAATGATAAAGTAATACAAATGTATTTAGGGCATACAAAAAATTGTTTATTTGTCTAGAATTGAATTCCAAGTTGTGTAACCTTCTCAAAACTAAATAAACTTAGGCTCAAAATCTTAATTTTTTTAAACAACGCTTCTGGGCATGGAAAATAATCGGATTATTAACTTTATTTTCACCTTTAATTTATATAAATTTTTGAACAAACACTTTTACATCTTATTAACCTTTGTTATAAGATCGAAGATGAAAAACTGAAAGCGAAACGAATTACGAAGGTGTGCAAAATTAAGGTTGGTAGATTATGATAAATTTTACTTATACATAAATTCTATTCAAATAAAATCTTTAAATGTTTGTATATGTTTTTATGTTTTTAAGGATAAAAATAATAACATTTATAACTAACGAATTGGTTCGTTAAAATAAAATATATTATCACTACTAATTTTTTCACAGTAGTAAAATTAATTTAGTTTTAATTTACTATACATCAGTATAGATTGTTCATTCCACCAACAATTTAACTTGTTTAATAATTTTGTTTACATCGTTTAAATAAAACGTAATTTACAAGTTTTTTATATAAAAAAAATGAAATATGGATGAACATTATTTCTCTTTGATTAGACAATAACATTTGGTGTTAGTCACAAGTTGAACTGCGGTGCTTATGCCAATATCAACTACCCTTGTAAGCCCATTGCTAGGTTTGGCTAAAGGTTTCCAACAACTTATGCTGTTCAACGAAAACATTGCATGGATCGCTAAGCTCACCAATAATACTGCCCTCTGTTACGTATTATTGAGAAAATGTTTATTTCCAGCGATGTAGGCGAAAAATATTCGATTGAGGTATTCATCCTTTGATTCGGATTTACAGTCATGGACGTAAAGTTCGTTTTTTACTTAGAAAATGACAGAGAAACTCTTTCATTGTCTTTCTATTTCAGATATAAGATAATCGATTTTCCTTTTCACACTGTACAATAAATTTTATTATCGTGATCTTGTTCGTTCATTCATATCACATTTAACAAATTAGAGTTCTTTCATTCCTACATTAATTTCCTATCGTTATGCTAGTCTGGTTGATTGAGGACATACCTACAGACAATGATAGCTAAAGTGGAATTATTTTAACTGGAGCTAAAAATTAAGAAATAGTGAACATAAGTAATTTGTCGTAGACGAAAAGTGAAAAATAACTTGATGTGTAGAATGTTTTTATTCAACTAAATTGTTTTTAAAATCACATTAAATTCAAACAACAATTTTACCAGTAAATTATCTTACATGTTTGAGCACAGACGTTGTATAATAAATATGTTGTATTTAATCGGTGTTTCGAATTGTTTGAAGATAAGGATGAATAAGTGTTATTGGACTAACACTTCATGAATATTAATAAATAAATAAAAGCTACATTCGTATATAATACATTTTTAATTTGCATCATTCAACATGAATCAATGATTATAATATGCAGTATGTATACTAGCATAATCTCTATATGCATTTATATCAATTTCAACAGTATATATATGTGCTTGTATATCTTGAGTACACATAAAATAAAATTCAGTTACAAATAATATAAAAAAAGTTCAACCAGATTTTTATTTTTGTTATATCTTTATAATTTAAAATAAAGCAAGTTAATTCAGGTATAAATTAAAATAAACATTTAAATTTAAACTGTAATCTCCGGTCATTTAATAAAATTAAAAACTGGTTCATTTTCTTGATGCAACTATACACACAATAATTATTTTGATCTTGAAATGAAACATAAAATTAAAATTAAAAAAAAATTAAATTCGTTGCGTAAGTAAAGTTTAAATAATTTTAGTGACAACCCATAGAAGCACAAGTAATGCAATTAACCAAGATAAATGCCAATTTTAGACACCGGTGAGATTAATTAAAAATAAATAAAACTTAAACTGTCCAAACAATTACTGATTAAAATCATTATGTGCTTCGATAACTATTTAGTTATGCGGGCATAAATTTGAATACGTTTTCATGTCTGTTCCTGTCGACAGTTTAGAGTTCGCTCTTCAAAGAACAAACAACGAAGCCGTATATGACCTTGTAATAAAGCTGTATTGGATGGTAAGATTTTTTAGTGAATTATGAACAACTAAAATTTACAGATGTTAAAATTTATTTTATTTTTTACCCGGACAATTATAAATATATTATTTGATGTCCAAAAAATAAAGTTACACTTTTAAAACATAATACTTTTTTTAATTCAATTTTTTTAATGCTCTATATCAACATTTCATTGATTACAAACATTAAAAGCTTTGTTTTTAATGCATACTTATTTTTATGTTCAAAGTTCTTTAAAAAATGATTAAAAATATAATTTAAATGATTTAAAAATGATTTATAAATAATTGTTATAAAAACCAGTTGAAAAGGGGAGTTGACCATAATTTTGTACAGCCATTGACGTCACCTTGATATGACGTCATCGTGACGTCAACAATTAGTTGAACTGATTTTTGCGTAAAAGTAAAACTGAAAACTAAATAAAAAGAAGAACACGACCGAATCTCAACACCCCCTCCCCCTCCAACCTAATCTGACTCTCGTGTTCATTGAATTACGAATATATAAAAAATAAAAATTAAAACAATGTTCATAAAAACAGTAAATTCAAGATACATTTATGTTAAAAAAAATATAATAACTTGGACTAGAAATAATCTGGTCATATATTGGAAACAATTGTTTACATTAGCAAATGTACTCCCTGGAAAGAGGGAGGATGGGCTACGTCATTCACAGGGGTTGGTTACGTACCTTATGGACGTTGGATTAAAGCATTAACAAACGTCTCTTTTAAACTAACTGGTAGATCGATCACCATCGAGAACCCATTACGCACGTTTAAATAAAATTTGGCCTAAAAAGCTCTTGGGTAGATCTATGTTGATGTTTCAACCAAGTATTGCTGTAAACGTTCCAATAAAAATATATGTCACTGGAATTATAACAGGCTTCACATATCTTAATTAGATATTCAAGAAACTGGTATATGAAAAATATACCAGAACATGTGCAGCATAAAATGTTATTTTAATTAAAACAAATATTGCTGTAAAAACAAAATCCTAAAGTTGAAAAACCAAACATTTGATAAATAATCCACCTAACAAATGAGTTCAACATTTTTGTCGAGCGTGCGCGGTGCAGCGAAGCTCTGCAGAGGCGTAGCAATTCCGATGTCATCGTCCTCGTCGTTGGTGTTCGACAATGACTTGAATGCTTATAATTTAGATCATCTATACTTTTAAAATTTCATTTCTTATAGGCTTCATTATAATTATTTGTTTTAATATATTAAAACATCTTTGTTTAATTTTTCAACTTTTTACCTATATTTTTTCATTGAATTCACTTAGAAATGTACTTGACAATTTTTCATTTTTTAGTTTGATTTATGCATCAATGGATTGGAAATGAAGTATACATAAATAGTCTCTTAGATTATTTTTTTTAATATAATTTGTTCTAGTTTTAGAATAGAACAAAAAAAACGTCAGTAAAAAAAATTGAAAACATTTTGAACAACCTATGAGTTATGGTGAATGCAGATATTTTAATAGGAGTTCCATTACATTTTTAAAAATATATTAAAAAAACGAAAAATTTGAGAAAAAGTTAAACGAAACCAGTTGGTCTATTGTTTTTAATGAAAAGTGAAATTCACAAAAACCACATGGTTAGTTTTTGAAGGTGTTGCGATTTGCTCCGAGTGATCAGATGAAGGTTAGTAAGAAAAAACACAAGGCGAGGCTGACGTAGCTTGGCATATGAATAGGAGAGAAGTACTATTTGGAGAAGTTGATGGAAACTTTTTGGAAAACAATTTTTAGAACAAAATGCCCACTGACCGTGGATGGTTACCCTAAAACTTGACACTAAAATGTTCAGGTTTTTTTCTTTAAATCAATAATAGACGCAAATTTATGGTTTAATTACTAAAGTAAAAATTTAAATGTTTATTCCTACCATTGAAATTTGAATTTACACTTTAAAATTGATCATTGCTTGGTCTTTTCACTAATCTCTCGCATTTAAATATTATATTTTTAGATTGTGTTAGATTTGTAGATTTATAGATGACATGACAGTGATAATGTGACCAACATTTTTAGATTATTTTAAATTTGTAAATTTATAGAGGACGTGCCAGTGGTAATGTGTCTAATGAATCCACAGAAGATAGCCAAATGCAAAATAATTATCAGCTGTGACGGTCCCCAATGGGAACAACAGACAAAAAAAGAGGGCATTATTATAGCCATTAACCGAACGATGTTATTTACAATCTTTTCAATAACTTCATATTTTGACAACCAAAATCGTCGTTAACTTCGTTGGTACGCTTAAGGGTGAAACCTCACGACGGCTACGCTTTTTTGCTACAATGGCGTATTGAAACACCCTTTCACTTTAATAATTTTTAAAACAAATTTCGGGAGTTTTTAATAGATTCCCTTATTTATATATTTACACTCTGCACATACAAGAGAGTTTGGTTACGTAAGGTTAGGTGAGTTTCTGTAGTTTTTCTAGAACTTTCAAAAGAAAGTTCCTTGAGCTTAATACGCTGTTGTCCTAAAAAAGCGTAACTGTCATCCGCTTAAGTCATATGAGCCATTTATGAATTGTTTGGATTGTATATTTTAAATTAATTATTTCAATTATTTGAATTTTATTTGATTAAAATGATTTTCTTTTAAATAAATTAAGACGAATTTAACGTTTTTAGAAAACAATTGTACACATAGGCTAGCTAGCTACCGAGTATATGTAGGCCTGTAGGCGAACGTTAACCATAACTATATAGTATATATGTTGTGATAATTTTCAATTTAAAAAAATGCACACAAAAACAATATACAATCATAGTGTTCAATTAATTGTATACAGTTTTTGTCCAACTGAAATTAAATAAAATAGTCTAACGAAAAAAAACCAAAAGCACGACTAAAGAAAACGTGGATGGATAACAAAACTATTTCTAAATTGGAGTATTAACGGTATAGGACATAGGTTATTAATAGTTCATCTGTTTCTATATACAGTTATATTTACAATGTTTAATTAAGTTATGCAATACAATGCCAGAAGTGGTTAACTCAAACATTGTATATCTCCTAAGCATTCAATTTTTACAGAATAAAACTAGATCAATTTAGCATGTTTATAACATAACATAAATGAACTTAAAATAAAAAAAATATAAATTTAATTAAAAATTAAAAATTAAAAAATCATTTTCATCAAAAGAAATTCGAAGTTCTCAAATCAGAGATGTGAAAACTTCTTTTAATCAAAATTCCTAGAGACTACATATACATATCATTTTCAATCTATTGATGTATAAATCGCCCTCAAGTATGTTATTAAAAAATCAAATATTTTTCTAAAAAGTGAGAAAATTACGTTCAATCAAAAATTAACTTTAGATAATTTCCAAGACATTGGTGCATAAACCAAAAATAATTGAATGTCAATAACAATAACATAAAGTTATAAAATATTCCAATTTCACCATTGCATGGTTGCGTTTGATCGTGGTGCAGGGACAGCTATGGATAACTATCGCTAGTACAATAAACGTAACCAATGTTAGCCCATAAAAATGATAAATCACTCTGGTGAACATTAGTTCATGACTTTGCGGGCATTAATATGAAGGACATTTTTAACCTGCTGCCCTCAGCCGTCCAGGGTTTGCTCTTCAAACCATTGTTTATGTGGTTTGAAGAGCGAACCCTGGACGGCTGATGGCAACAGGTTAACAATTTCCTTCCCATAAAGTATTTTTTATGGAGTTTACTAACGTTTGTTCAGGGTTGACACACGAATACTTTAGATAATAAAACTATAACTGTTTTTTACGTTTTTAAAAGTATCGTCATATTAATTTTAAAATTTTGTAGTTTCATTGTCTATTTGGTTTTCTTATAATAATTATAACGACAAATATGATTTTTCAATAAATAAATATGTATGATAAAATTTAATTTCTATTTTAAAATTAAATTTAAATTTATAGACTTAAGTAATTTAATAGATAATCAATTATTTAAAATTACATTTAATTTTAAGAATTTAATCAAACAAAGTATTTTTTTAAATGAATATTTATTAAATGCTTAATTTATAATTGTTTTTTTCATTTAAAATTTATTTTATGAAACCAATAAAATGATCTACTAAACTTAGAAATAAATAACCGAGTAAAAACTAAACAGAAACAAGCAAAAAAATATAATAAAAAGTAAACTGTTTTTTAAATTAAAAAAAGTAAAGAAAATAAATATAAATAAAACACAAAATGAAATAACTTTTTAACGTTACTGCATAGTAAAATTAAGGTGAAACATGTTTAACATAGCAAGATCAAGCGTTACTATAGCAAGTGTTGCATTACTATATAACCTGAAGTCATTTGGCAAACGTCGGGTAACGTTACACAGAATTTGGTTTGCGATTTAATTTTATAATTTCAATACATTTAAAAAATATTTTGTAAAGATCTAAACTATTTAGTTTCTCGGGCATTTCTGATAAGCGGCGGGTTGAAAAACGTTAACTGCATATAAATGTAAGAGTTATTTTTGAATAAGCGATAGCATTAACTAAATATAAATACAACATATTTATATTTCAATAACCATTTTAATTTAAATGAAAGGCAAATTATTAAGTTGTAAAAATATTCTTAAATTGAAGTGTAAGCGTTATCCTACTGACAACCTTAATAAAGTGCCTCAGGCTGCCAACGGTTTACATACAGTAAAATATTTCTTTTATTAATAAGGGTATTGTTATAATGAGTTTTCTAAGAATTACATTTTCCGTCCGGTAAAAGTATACTTACACTAAAAGTCATTTTAAGGGTGTGTATAAAAAGTTTTTTTTTGCTATAAATAAAATTATCGAAGGAGTTTCGGATAATTGGCTATAAATATAAAGTTTGTATATATATATACATAAATATATATATAAATAATTAGAAACACACACACATTAAGTTTCTACTTATTTATATATATATATTTGTAATGGGGAGAATCATATATCTCTCTAGTTATAATTAATTTATTAATGAAACAACACATTAAATAGTTTAAACAGTAGTATGACTACAGTCATCCTACATTATCCGGGGTTTGGTTGAAGGTTCTACTCATGGCAGGTTATATCACCTCTTCCACCTTCCTCCTTCCTTGAAGATTCCGTTCATATCTTCTATCTCCTCTTTCTTTGTTGATTTCCTTTCATTCCATTCATTGCCGTTGATGTATAAAAGGGTTTCCCAATTCTTCACTGACCCATTAAATTATCCTTCTATTTTTTTTTCTTTCTTTTGAAAACACGGTAGTAATCCATTTCCAGTTGTTTATTATCAGGCTTTACTTTTACGAGAGAATTATCGGTTTTATTGTTATCTTGTTTTTCCTAGACTCGATTGTCAGTGATTCTAACCGGCTTTACTTGTACACTTGGGTATTTGTAGTAGTTTCCTTAATTAAGAATTAAGTTGGGGACAACAATGTCTATTGGCTTAAGACTCGGAGTAGATTCCTTCAATTTTTTCGAAACTTCATTTGTCTTAACATCTTCATAAATCTTAACTTTCTATTTGTTATTGTCGTTTATCTTTATTTGTTTCTTCCATTTCTTTTTGATTCTTCTCTTTCTGGATTGGTTTCTTTATTTCATCTTTATTTGATACTTCGCATTCTTTTTAATTTTTTCCTTTTTAAACTGTCTTCTTTATTTTATCTTTATTTTCTTCTTCACATTCTTTTTAATTTTTCTCTTCCTTTATTTTATCTTTATCATCGCACTCTTTTTAATTTTTTTCCTTATACATTGTCTTTTTATTCTCATCTTTCTTCTCAAACATTTACATTATATTGTTTACGTTTCCTTTTTGCAGTAATTTGTATCGGCTGCTTCCTTATTACTTGAGTTGCTTTATTGGTTCATTCTTGTAGATCTTTTCATCATTTCTATATTTGTTTGGGCCTACTTTGGGTGATGTTGGTCACTTGGTAGACTTTCTTCAATTTGTTGACTCTATTAGTCACTTGGTTGGCTTTGTTGGTCATTTGATAGTGGTGTCTTATCAACTTTTTTGGAACTAACTATGTGTTATAAGGTATGCTAGAAGGCTAAAACCTTATGTGACTTTGTATTTTCTTCTTTAGGAATTGTCACCAATTCACTTCGCATGCAGGGGCTATTCAATATTTTATCCGTTTAACTTCCTTAACTTTTATTGAAAACCATATTTTCTTTTTAAATAGCTTTGTCTGCTGTTTATTTCTTTTTCAGCACATAATGTTCTTACTTTGGTGGTTGTAACCAGACCTAGTTCAAATTATGAGACTCGGTCTTGAAGATAATATTTTCTTATAACTTATCTTTTATTTCTTCTTAGCTTTTCTCTAATAAAATTACTTTGTTTCGTAGTTCTTTCAGTACACTCAGAACGTCACCATCTTTGGTACTCGAAACATCTTAATGCCTGTTTGGATCTTTTTCGAGAATACTCTTCTCGCTTAATACAAAATTAGTCTTTTATGACCCACTTTAGTCTTGATGAAATTTTCCTTCATCGTATACCTTATCATTTTAATCATCTTGATATATCAGGTTTTTCTTTAGATCCAAATTAGCTTCATCAAATTTATATTCCTCTTCATGGTTCCTCATCTTATTCAACATGTAGTCTGTTATCCCATTAGTTGAAAGACTACAGAGCTCTTCGTCTAGTGTATTTTACTCAGGATTCTTTGATAAAAATACTAAATATTGAGCTGTCACCTAATTATCAAATTCCTACTTTTCTACCAACAATTTTCTTTCCTCCTCAATTCTTTCCTCTATCGCGGAATTGTAGTCTCCTTTAAGCTCCATCTTATCAAAATACCATTTCAGCTAACTTCGCCGATCCAAGGAATATCCGGACTTCTTAAATTCGTCCAGCTCGCTCACTTAAATAACCTGTCTAAGTCGACATTATATCGTTTTTTATTTATTGAGCATTTCTTATAACGCCTCTAATTTGCGTCTTTATTCTTACTCTTATTCGAATATTCTTCTGATTTATGGGTTCAACTCGCCCACATAACCCGTTTCTTCTAACGAATTCCGAATTCTTATATAGAGTTTCTTTGGTAAATGTTTTAGATAAAGGCGCGCCGTCAAACAAACTCTTCGAACAAATAAAGATTAGCAGTGGAGAAAGTGTCATGTTAACACTTTTCTGTCGGCTGGTCGTTCGTTTTCAATTTCAACATGTAAAAATTGTTTTTAGAAATTAATATATTTCATTAGATTGAAACTTTATTCAAAGTAATTTTTTAAAATAACCCTATTAGGCCTATATTATTGTCACCTTTGATACGACTGGCAAAATGAACGGCCTTCGCCTGCTACATTTTCATCATTGCCATTTAAAACATTATTTGAAATTTATAAAATCATTAATTTGGAAATATTGTAGATCTATATAGGCCTAATTTTTTATTCAAGATAATTGTTTTGTTTATATAAGTACATTAGATAAATGTATGTTATAAAAATATGTAGTATAAATGCTCATTATCATACCATGATCTATCTACGCTGTAGAGCGACATTGATTATTTTATAATTTAGAGTTATCATTTTTCTTTACTTATAATAGCCTAAATACTAAAACAAAAACAATTGTTTACCAATGTGGTACGATTGTGATTGAATCAACGTTGAACCAAAATATGGATGTGTTTGTAACCCATCACAATACGATATGAAAATATTGATGCAATCTGATTTAAAAAAAGTGAATTTAATTCGAAATAAAAGTTCGTTGAGATCAGGCTTTAACTTTCTTGTCGTTCGATCAATGTTAAAATAGTTGATCTATGATCAACAAAGCTGGCCAGAAATGAAGAAAAGTTTAGGTCGGTAACTATGCTACCAGTTGTGTTTCCAATGTTATTTTGTAATAGGCCTAGTCAATTTTTTTGGGCAAATAACACTGGAGGCCTGTAGTAGAGTCGGCGTTGGTTAAGAGGGTCCTCAAATTAAAATAAAACAAAAAAGTATGAGTTATAGGGTAAAAATGGCCCTATTTTATAGGAGTTGAACTCTCTAAATAACAATATACCTCCAGTTTATTTATAAAGACTATCATATTTTGCCTGTAGCATATATTTTTAGAAAATAAATAGTTCGTTATAAATTTTCTCAAGCTCTGCCTTCTAAAATGTCTACCATTCTACTTACATTCTAACGTCAACGTATGTATTTTCAACATCAGTTTCGCCCAGAGCTCTTCATAAAATTGTAAAAAATCAAGACATTATATTAATGTTCATTTTTTGTATTGATTTTGTTGATCAAAATTAGAATCTAAATGAATAAACTAATACAAATAATTGGGTAAATTCAAAAAAGGAACAAAAAATCGAAATTTTTGTAGAAAATTTTTTTTCGACCGCGAAATATTATACACAATAACTTATTTCGACCATATATAGTTATTTTCGATAAACCATTATTTTTTCGACATATAATACTTCAGTAATGAATTTGAGAGAAAATATACCCTTAATATTAAAGTAGTTAACATATTTGGTTAACTAAATGGTTTAGCCGAAACAAATACATGTACATAAAGTATTCCCTAATTATTGACAAAGAAGTAATGTATAAATTGAAAAATATTTTGTATAATTTGAAAATTAAACAATTATTCAACATTTTAAAGGTTAAACTTGAAATATGATTAAGAAATTAACATTTTAAAGCTTCAACTAGAAACTCCGATTCACTGTTCGATCATTGAGCAAGCTGTCCGATGAATAGGATCGGTGGCCGAAGTTCAGGCAATCTAGAAAAAGGAAGATTGATATTAAATACCAGAGCATCTATACTAAATTAATACAAAAATAACCTAACATAGGCGGAAGATAAAATTTAATAATAATTTAATTAATAATAATTTAATAAAAATAACCTAACATAGGCGGAAGATAAAATTTAAATAAAAAAGGATTTAAATGAATTCTACCCAACCTTATGCCAACCATACGATCTTGTAATGGTATATTGGACTTTTTAAAAATGAAGGAAGGTCAAATCTTTTCAACATTTTTATCATTGAACACATTTTCAGTTTCAGTATAATTTGTGCTCTGCTTAAATTAAATCCATTCAGTTTTTAAAGAATTAAACTGATGTTAAAGGGAGTTGAGCATCTTCTCCGCCTAAAATTAGGTGGGACAGAAGGTACCTAATTTTTTTATTTAGCAATTCTGTACCTGATGGTGGAAGATGGAAGAAAAGCTGGCGATCATGTGGGCTCCCACCGGGCTTCAGGTTGGCAAGGTAGAATTAGTCTTTCGTCATATTGGTATTCTTAAAAGCAGTCATTGATCCTTCAACACCATCGTCCATTAACCCTGAAGAGTGCAAATCTTCAGCACGACTTGCAGAGCTAGACAAATTTATAACCTCAACTCGACTTGCAGAACGTAAAAAATTTCTAACTTCAGCTCGACTTGTAGAGCGTAGACAAATTTCTAACTTCAGCTCGACTTGTAGAGCGTAGATAAATTTCTAACTTCAGCTCGACTTGTAGAGCGTAGCCAAACTTCTAACTTCAGCTTGACTTGTAGAGCGTAGACAAATTTCTAACTTCAACTCGACTTGCAGAACGTAGACAAACTTCTAACTTCAGCTCGACTTGTAGAGTGTAGATAAATTTCTAACTTCAGCTCGACTTGTAGAGCGTAGACAAACTTCTAACTTCAGCTCGACTTGTAGAGTGTAGATAAATTTCTAACTTCAGCTCGACTTGTAGTGCCTAGACAAATTTCAAACTTCAGCTCGACTTGTAGAGTGTAGATAAATTTCTAACTTCAGCTCGACTTGTAGTGCCTAGACAAATTTCTAACTTCAGCTCGACTTGTAGAGTGTAGACAAACTTCTAACTTCAGCTCGACTTGCAGAACGTAGACAAATTTCCAATTTTAGCTCGACTTGCAGAACGTACATAAATTTCTAACTTCAGCTCGACTTGTAGAGCGTAGACAAACTTCTAACTTCAGCTCGACTTGTAGAGCGTAGACAAATTTCTAACTTCAGCTCTACTTGCAGAGCGTAGACAAACTTCTAACTTCAGCTCTACTTGCAGAGCGTAGACAAACTTCTAACTTCAGCTCGACTTGTAGAGCATAGATAAATTTCTAACTTCAGCTCGACTTGCAGATCGTAGACAAATTTCTAATGATTCTTACATGTTATCTGATTGTTATTGTCTGACCGTTGACTGACTGTTTTTCTGACTGTGACTGACGTAAAAAATAAATCCTTCAGGTAAGTATGGTGAGCGGAGTATAGCTGTAGATATACAACGGGGCAGTACTCAAACATAAAAATAAAATGACAGACGCAGTACTTTATTGCTTTATAAAAAAACCTTAATCACAGGTGGAGAAATTTTCAATTAAATAATGAAAAACAAAACACTTCAATCATAATGAAAACATTATTGCAATCTTAACAACTCAATTATGGCAGATCCACAAACTTTGTGCCAAATCAAACTTATTCAAAGTATAATCCAAAGGTTAAAGTCTTTTCCTTTAAATTATAATTTATTTTTCAACACTAATAAATGTAGAAAATTCATATCATCAAGGTTGTTGATAAGCAATTTTCGACATATTTTACATCTTTAATTTTAATTACAGTATACCATAGGGTACATAAATCTTAAACTATTTGATCTTCACAAGGAAAATCATGCTGAAATTTCATGTGCAGATAGACAAGAACATACTGAATAAAATGCCATAAAAAATAATCAATATACCTAATTTAGTCTGGTTGAAAATACCTGAGACAGATGTTGGCGTACACGTGTCTTCTAAAGAGGTTTCAAGCGTGCTAAATTAACGTGAAAAACTTTACGCTAAATAACAATTTTTTACCATATGTAGAAATCATTTATTTATAGTTTTGTTGCAAACAACAGAAAGTGAGAACGGTTAGCTTTTTAAATATTTTTTTAGACTTAGAGTGGGCATTTACCTAAATAGCGCTAAGAAGGGTTTTATAAATAAAAACGAGATTTAGTAACGTCGAAAACACAAACGTTGACGTTACTATTCTTAAAATGGGATTTTGTTTTCTAATAGTTATGGTATTATTTGTTTTAATACTGTTTATTCACAGAACATGGAGTTGTTCCTAAGACAATTCTATTGTTAGAAAAATGATGTTGTAATGGTTTATGGGACCTGCCGTAGACAGCATCACACTATTTTGACGACATCCTCGCTCAGCTTTCTCGTTAGAATAAGATAAGTACCATAATATAATATTTTTTTGAAAAAAAGTACCATAACATGGTCATTTTTTCTAAAAAAAATCATACAAATGAGACTTTGTCTTAAATAAAGGCTAAGATGGCACTATTACTACATTTTTTAAAACCTCCAAGTTGAACCTACCTCACAGCATATGCATAATAATACGCTGCGTAAATGTATTGATCGTAAGAACAAATATTTTAAACTTACAAACTTAAAATTTTGTCCTGTCAACACAATTTGAAAAAGTAACACAGAAATACTCAGAAGTTAGCCTGATTTTGTTTTATGAATTACACTGAAGACTAATATTTTTAAAGAAAAAAAAATGCGTCTTCCAGGAAAAATATTTTTATTTAATCATTCAACAAAATATATTAAAGAAGAACCTGCAAAAGTAAATTGAAAATAATTGTTTGTATTCGTATTTCTGTTTAAGATTTATTTATTATCATTAACTCTTTGCCATTCTATTTATTATCGTTAACTCTATGTTATTCTAATTATTACTTTTAACTCTATTCTATTATATTTATTACCTTTAACTCTATGACATTCTATTTGTTATCTTTAACTCTAAGTCATTCTATTTATTATCTTTATCTTTATGTCATTCTATTTATTATCTATAACTCTATGTCATTCTATTTATTACTTTTAACTCTATTTTATTATATTTGTTATCTTTAACTCTATGTCATTCTATTTGTTATCTTTATCTTTATGTCATTCTATTTATTATCTATAACTCTATGTCCTTCTATTTACTACTTTTAACTCTATTTTATTCTATTTGTTATCCTTAACTCTATGTCATTCTATTTGTTATCTTTAACTCTATGTCATTCTATTTATTATCTTTATCTTTATGTCATTCTATTTATTATCTATAACTTTATGTCATTCTATTTATTACTTGTAACTCTATTCTATTATATTTATTACCTTTAACTCTATGCCATTCTCTTTGTTACCTCTAAGTCTATACTATTCTATTTATTATTTATAGCTCTATGCCATTCTATTTATTACTTTTAACTCTACTGTATTATATTTATTGTCCTTACCTCTATGTCATTAATTGAATTCCTTTTACTCTACGTGTCATTCTATATGTTACCTATAACTCTTTGTCATTGTATTTATATTTTACCTTGTTATTCTACTTATTATATTCTTAAATTTACGTCATTATATTTATTATCCTTCACCTATGTTATTCTATCTAATGCTTTTAAATATGTGCCATTATATTTATTATCTTTAACTTTATTTTATTCTGTTTATTATCTTTACCTCTATGTCACTATATTTATTATCTACAACTCTATGTAATTGTATTTCTTTTTTACTCTATGTTTTTCTACTTATTACAGATAACCTTACGTCATTCTATTGTTACCTTTAAATATAGGAAATTCTTTTCAGTACCTTTGACATGGTGCCATTCTATTTAATACCTTTAACTCGGTGTTATTCTATTTAAAACCTTTAACTTAGTGCCATTCTATTTAATACCTTTAACTCGGTGCCATTCTATTTAATACCTTTAATTCGATGCCATTCTGTTTAATACCTTCAGCTCTATATTATTATATTTATTACCTGTAAATATATATCAATCTATTTATTACCTATAAATCTTTGTGCTTCCAGGGCCCCCAGTCTTTGTTATTTTACTTTCTGTAATTCTACTTATTACCTTTAACCATATGTCATGTTACTTATTATTCTTAAACCTATGCAAGTCTAAGTAATACCATAGATTAAAGATGTATATACGCACAACTCAATGTTATAAATTTGGACCCAAATAAGCAGTCTTTCAAGATATTTCCCGTAGAAGCCAATGTAAATCATTTGTTTTATAACAGTATAAATAAAAAACAAGAACATATTTTCTAAGGAGATACATTCAATATTGTAAATCAAACATTTATATGTCATTATGTATAAGTTTTATACAAAAAGTAACATTTAAGATATAGGGTAAGTTGCCGAAATGCGTCCACCTATCAACAAATTATAATAGCTTCCTTCAAAATTTGTTAAAGTTTGTAAAAAGTATATCGTTAGAAGCTACGCACGATTTTTGATAAACTAAAGGTAATGAAAACAAATCAAACCTAATGTATTATATACTCATGAGCCTTAAATTATTGGTGGACGCATCTCGCTGATGGACACATTCAGGCAACTTACCCAAAGTATTAAATGATCTAATAAATGAAAAAATCTTCCTAAGAAAAAAAACAATACAATAAAATCATTTAGATAAATACATTATATTGAAGTGTCTGGCATAATTTTTGTGGTAGTGTGTGGCAACTTGAGGTAAAAAACGTTCCATTGAAAAGCCTCAGATTGAGCATCTAACTATCTTTGATCTATGGTAATACCATAGGTTAAAGACGTGTAGATGCACCACTCAATGCTACAAGCTTGGACCGAAACAAGCAGTCTTAACCAGTCTTTCAAGATATGTCCCTTAGAAGCCATAGTAAATCGTCTGTTTTTATAATCAATAACAAGACAGCACTTTGTTAGGAAATATGTTCAGTATTGTAAATCAAACGTTTATATGTGTTTTTGTATAAGTTTTATAAAAATAAGTAACATTTAAAATATAAGTATTAAATAATTTAATAAAGGAAACATTTTTCCCAAGAAAAAAACACATTGAACTCACATAGATAAATATTTTATATTAAACTATCTGGCACCACATGGTGGAAGTGTCTAGCAACTCGACGTCTAAAGTTCTTCATTGAAAATTCTTAAGTTGAGCATCTAAAAGTCTATAATTTATGTTAATATCTTTAACTCATGTTTACTCTGTTTAATACCTGTTACTCTATGTCAGTCTACTATTATACTTATAAGGCTGTATTTGAAAAAAAACTTCTATAACTGACCTTTGATTGTTCTTGTTGGTGCTGGGCCGGTGGATGATTTGTGGAATCAACCAAAATTGTGCCATTTTTTAAAATGATAAAAATAATTATTTTACAGAAAATTTGGTTTAAATGTTTTATAAGTTTTTACACATAGCCACTTTATCATCAAATTCATCATTAACCAAGTTTTCTTGAAGGCTTAGAGACAATTTTATTTGAAATAAATGAAGGAGAAGTGTTAATATAATTATATATAGCATTGTATTCAACAATTTCACAAATTTAGAATATTTTTATTAATTCTATGCCATTACATTTAATATACCTATAACTTTATACCATTGTATTTGTTTCTACCCTATGCCTTTCTACTTATCATCCTTAGCTCTATATCATTCTATTTATTACCTATAACTCTATGTCATTCTGTTTGTTTTCTATAACTCTATGTCATTGTATTTATGCCATTTTACATTATCATTGACGATTTTACTCAAACTTTCTCTGTTTTGAATTTATATCTCATTATAATAGATCTCCCTTCGAGTGTTATATGACTTAAATGAAAAATAAATTTTTCAACATTTAAAGTAGGCTACACAATATGGCAGCCTCAACCACCCATATGCATTGATGTTATTCTGTTTATTTTAATTGTTTTTCCACAACGACAATGAAGAAGAAAACAATCTTATGGAAAAGTATCACAATCTTTCAAATACTCTAAAGATGTTTTGGTATAGAAGACTGAATTTGTTGGACACAAAACCTTAAATCTAATTTTGGAAAACTATTTTTGGTTGAGGCGTCCAAAAGGTTTGATTTACTAATAGATTTTACAATTAAAAAATATTTTAAAGAACAAACAAAACAAAACACAAACTTTTGTCGCCGGTTATTTTGGTTTTATATATTGGTGAAGTAGTTTTTTAATTAAAAATTCCAAAAAATTCCAATGTCTTAAAGTTGTACCCATCAAAAACTAAAAGATATATACAAAAAATAATTTTCGTACATGTATAAGAATAAGGTGTGATAGGTTAAGATTATCTAGGAGTGGTGTACGCTCAAAAAAAAGGTAAGACAACGAGAAGCCTCCCCCTACCCAAAAAACAAGAGTACCAATACTTGACGCAAAGGGAGCGAGAGTTGGACTGCAAGAAGTAACTTATGAGTGAAAATAGACCAGTCTTTGAAAGCTGCATCTCGATGCTCAGCAGCCATTGGTAAAGCCACAGGAGCTATGAGAAAATTGAAAATAGCTTTCAGGCAAATGGATGTTTAAAATGTTTAGAAAGATATATCCTGTATATGTGAGGCTGCATCTGGAAACTGCCGGAGATATTGATAGAATGGAAAAAGTACATGGAAGAGCTATACAGTCAGTGAGAGGACTATCAGATCAAGCTTATAAAGTGAGACTAAGAATGCTAAAATTCCACGCATTGGAAAACATAAAACTGGGGGGGGGGATGGGGCAAATTGAAGTGCTTAAAATTATTAAAGGATATTCTGAGCTAAGATGTGAATACTTCTCTCAGTTAGTCAGGGGAGGTCCGCTAGAGGTCATAGGCTTGAATTATTTAGGCCTAGTGTTAGGGTTAATACCTGGAGAGCATTCTTCTCCCAGAGGGTAGTGAATGCATGAATGAGTTGAATGATACTGTGGTAGAAACCGAATCAGTAAATTCTTTTAAGAACAGACTGGATAAGTTGTGGAACAATCATGGATATGGGACACAAGTCGATTGTCTTAACTAGACCCATAAATTCTAAGTCTAAGTTTAAGTAATTTTTTCCTCTTAGTTTCTTATGGGGAAAACTATATTTCAAAGCCCTATCTTCTTCAGATTTATATCCACTTCGGTCATTTACCAAAAGTAAAAGTATTGTAGGTCGTATTGGTTTAAATAAATTTGCAAAGTCTTTAAAGTTTATACAAAGTAAGTTTTGTCTTTCTCACCCGTTATTGTATTACAAATAAAACTCTACCTCTACAATAAAAGTTGTTGTTAAGTAATACTATAATACAAATTATTTCTTATGACAATATTTTTTCAGGAAGGAATTACTTAACAATTGTGTGAGAGATATAAAACGTGTTTGAAAAGACATAATTGGAGAGGTAATAGAGTATATCGTTAATTTCAAACTTCGATTTGTATTGATTTAAGAATTAATGTTTTTTATATCGATGATAGATCTGCTATCTATTTATTTCACGAAAAATGATTAGTTTAAATAAATTTGTTTGAAAATTGATTATTTGTTGTTTATTTATTCGTTATATTATTTTTTATTATTCATTATTTATTATTTATTTTTATTTTTTATTTTTTATTTTTTATTTTTTATTTTTATTTTTTATTTT
>JARUHE010062197.1:0-15649 GCA_031471125.1 Archaeomysis grebnitzkii
AAAGAAAAAGTGTTTAAAGAAAAAGTGTTTAAAGAAAAAGTGTTTAAAGAAAAAGTGTTTAAAGAAAAAGTGTTTAAAGAAAAAGTGTTTAAGGAAAAAGTGTTTAAAGAAAAAGTGTTTAAAGAAAAAGGTTAAAGGAAGTTAATAAGATTTTAAAAATGCTAAAAATGTTTAAAACAGTAAAAGGAAATGTTAAAAACAAGTTTAAAAATTGATTTAAAAACGTAAAGACAGGTTTAAAAAAAGTGAAAAATGGTTGAAAAGGCTTAAAAATATAATTTAAAAAGTGAAAAATGGCTAAAAAAGCTAAAAACATGTTTAAAAAAGCTAAAAATATTAAACCATCAGCGACTATTTAAAACAAACAAAATAACAAAAATTTGAGAAATGATCAACAAATTTAATTGTAATTTTATGCCACGAGATTGTGAGAACAATGTGTATTAACACAGGTAATAAAGTTAATGCATTATTATTATTGTTCTAACACTTACAATAATAATAATTATTATTTTTATTCAAGCTACAATAGGATTTATTATTATTACAATATAAGTTGCTTGCGGGTTGATTGATGGATCGATTATATAAACAAACGGGCCAATGCCCAGAGCTGCACCCTGAGGAACTCAACACAAGCTGCTTGTGGAGATGAATCGACACCTGACACCATCAAGCTAATCTCTAGAAGAATTTAATCTGTCTAGTCATGAAGCCTAAAACAGAATTAATAACTGTTGAAAATTATATTTATTGTATAGAAAAAAAGAATTGTTTTTAATGTTAACTTTAAGGTATTTTAACTCTTATTGAATGTATTGATGATGTCGGTATATTATTAATGTATTGATGATATGTCGGTCTATTATTAATGTATTTATGATAACACTTATCAAATAAAAACATAACTGAACTATTAAATTACTAATTTAATTAGTTTTATATACAGTTTATGATAGTGTTGGCAAGTTAACATTTTTGTCATAAACTTAACCATACAAGAGTATCATGTCTTGTACAAATTTAATGCAATATATTACACTATAATACAACATAATTAAAAACACTCATAAAACACATATATAAATAAAATAAAATATATATATATATTTAAATAAACTATATTTCAGTACAGTCTAAGGTTAAAAAACAGGTGTTAAATTCCACATTAAAAACGCTAAACAGAAAGGAATTATAATGACGCGTGACAAATGCAATGAATTAAAAATCTTCGATAAATTTATTCCAAACATGAAATCTTTAAAAATCGGTCATGTTATAATTATATAAAAATCAGCAGGAGTGGAATTATATTAAAAATTGGCAAAGGTAAAAGTATACCGACACAAAATGTTGTTTTCAGCCTTTAAAAACACTTCGGTTTTTAAAAGGTTATACTCCCTACGTTAGATGGTTCTAGTCTGGTGCGAAACATTTGAATGTGATGCCACATGAATTTGGTTTTTATTTCATATTTGCAAATAAATTACAACGAATTAATTTATCACATTGGCACATTCATCTAATTTTTACAAATAATTATGTTTCTAAGAACATATATTTTGTGAATTAAAAAATATGTTCTGATCAAAACCATTTTTCTTTAACCCTTTATCACATGGTTGATTTTTCTCCAATGACTGAACTATATTGACATTGCCATTAAAAGAACCACGAGTAAATGCTAGGCTACTCATCAAAATCTCTTTCTTAAACAAATTTCTAAATTATGTAATTGTTTAATGCAATTCTATATATTATTATTTTAACTATTTTCTTTCATTCCTTTTGATCTTTAAACTTACAAAAAAAAATTGGTTAATCAGAAAATTGTTGATAAATTGGCTAGGTCTAAACACTATTAAAATGTCTATTATTTTAATAAATATTAATTTTTGGTAAAAAAGTCCTTCAGACATTCCTCCTTAGAATCTCTAGTTCTTTCATTAGTTTCAACTAAGCTTTTCTCTTTTCTCTAAACCTTCAAATAAAAATCTCAGTTAACCATGAGTTTCAACTTTCTTATACAAAGAATGTTTTAATAAGTAAATAGTACTAATTTCACAAAAAAATATCCTCAGTGACACTAGTGTAGAATATTTTTTTTATTTTCATTTAAATTTCTGTAAAATAACTTTTTTATTATTTTGAAATATTGGCACAACTCCATCACAAATCATCGACTGCCCCAACAACAATTAGAGGTCGTTTATAGAAGCTGGTTTTTCAAAACACGGCTTAATAAGTTTTGTACGTGTTCAAGGGTTAAAAATATGTTTGTATGTGTTTAAATGCTACAACATTTTTGTTCATGTTAAAGGGTTCACAATATTATTGTAAATGTTAAAGGATTCACAACATTTATTTACGTGTTAAAAGGTTCATAATATTTTTCTATATGTTGAAGGGTTAAAAATATTTTTAACACAGAAAAATCATAAATTTCGTGATATCTAAAAGGATTTCCTCTGAACAATAAAATTTATCCTAGCTACAAAAAAAACAAAAAAAAACACAAAAACCCAAGCTCATATTTCTCAACCATAAATTAATATTTGGTCAAAGAAAATTTTGATGAAGATACTTCATTGAACCAGAAAAAATTTTGAATTCTTTATTTAGCTTCATCATAACATTATGCAAGCACGATACTAAAAATAAAAAGTTGATCATTCCCATTCTCGACTACTTATGTAATAAAAAAATTATTACTAACATTGTCAAAATAATTTGAACCAAAATATAAGTTAAATCCACAAAAAATTATTCGGTCAACCTATAATACATTAACATGTTATGAAAAATATTCAATTTTCGTTAAAATTATAATTGAAAACAATTCTTAGAGTAAGCGCCGAATCTGTCCCTTCATGCTTTAAAGTTGGTCCTCATTCCTAAGATGTGACAGGTTTATGGGCATCTATATTCATTTATATTTATATTTAGTTTGTTAGTATTTATATTTATATTTAAATTTAGTTTGTGAGTATTTATATTTATTTTATTTTCATTTATAGTTATTTTTATTTAGTTTGTGGGTATTTACAATAATTTTATATTTATATTTAAATTTAATTTGTTAGTATTTATATTTATTTATATTTATATTTAGTTTATGGGTATTTACAGTAATTTCATTTTCATTTATAGTTATATTTTTATTTAGTTTGTGGTTATTTGTATCTATTTTATATTTCGTTTTTGGATTTTCTTGTATATTTATTTAAATTTTTATTTAGTTTGGAAGTATTTGCATTCATTTTATATTTATATGTATATGTATATGTATATGTATATATTTATCTAGTTTCTGGGTCTTTATATTTATTTTATGTTTACTTGTATTTAAATTTAGTTTGTGGGCATTTATATTTATTTTGTATTTAGTTTGTGGGTGTTTATAACTATTCTATATTTAGTTAATGGTTATTTTTATCTGTTTTATATTTTGTTTCTTTGTATTCATTTTATATTTGTTTATATTTTTATTTAGTTTGTGGGTATTTATATTTATTTTATATGTATTCATATTTTTATCTAGTTTGATGGGTATTTGTATTTGTTTTATATTTACTTACTTATATTTAGTTTGTGGGTATTTATATATGTTTTGTATTTAGTTTGTGGGTATTTATATATATATATATATATATATGCATATACATATATATATATATATATTGTGGGTATTAATTTTATATTTATATCTTTATTCAGTTTGTGGATATTTATATCTATTTTATATTTAGTTTGTGGATATTTATAACTATTTTATATTTAGTTTGTGGGTATTTACATCTTTTATATTTAGTTTGTGGGTATTTACATCTTTTATATTTAATTTGTGGGTATTTATATCTATTTTATATTTAGTTTGAAGGTATTTATATCTATTTTATATCTAGTTTGTGGATATTTACATCTATTTTATATTTAGTTTGCAGGGATTTATAACTATTTTATATCTAGTTTGTGGGTATTTATATCTATTTTATATTTCGTTTGTGGCTATTTATATCTACTTTATATCTAGTTTGTGGCTATTTAGATCTACTTTATATCTAGTTTGTGGCTATTTAGATTTACTTTATATCTAGTTTGTGGCTATTTAGATCTACTTTATATCTAGTTCGTGGCTATTTAGATCTACTTTATATCTAGTTTGTGTGTATTTATATCTTTTTTATATTTAGTTTGTGGGTATTTATATCTTTTTTATATTTAGTTTGTGGGTATTTATATCTTTTTTATATTTAGTTTGTGGGTATTTATATCTATTTTATATTTAGTTTGTGGGTATTTATATCTATTTTATGTTTAATTTGTGGGTATTTATATCTATTTTATATTTAGTTTGTGGGTATTTATATTTATTTTATATTTAGTTTGTGGGTATTTATATCTTTTATGTACAGTTTGTGGGTATCTATAAGTATTTTTTATTTAGTTTGTAGGTATTTATATATCTATATATTGTATTTAGTTTTGTGGGTATTTACTTTATATTTATACCTTTATTCAGTTTGTGGGTATCTATAACTACTCCGTATTTTATATTTCGTTTTTGGGTATTTATATCTATTTTATGTTTAGTTTGTGGGTATTTATAACTATTTTATATTTAGTTTATGGGTATTTGAAAACTATTTTATATTTAGTTTGTGGTTATTTATATGTATTTTATATTTAGTTTGTGATTATTTATATCTATTTTATAATTAATTTGTTGGTATTTATATCTATTTTATATTTAATTTGTGGTTATTTATATTTATCTTATATTTAGTTTATATGAATTTATAAATCTTTTATATTTGGAATGTGGTTATTTAAGTTTGTTTTATATTTAATTTGTGGGTATTTATAGCTATTTTATATTTAATTTTTGGGTATTTATAGCTATTTTATATTTAATTTGTGGGTATTTCTAGCTATTTTATGTGTAATTTGTGGGTATTTATATTTATTTTGTATTTAATTTGTGGTTAACTATAACTATTTTATATTTAGTTTGTGGTTAATTATAACTATTTTGTATTTAGTATGTGAGTATTTACATTAGGTATGAAAAAATAGACGAATATCTGCCTAGCATTGCAACTTTTCAATTATTACCAATACCTTAATATCTGTCATAAGGCATGATGGTAACATTCGGTGCTCTTTCGAGCTCGGGGTATGCTTGACATGTAGTATTTAGGGATAGACCATTATTATTATCAACCACCTCATCATATAGTGGGAAGATGCTTTGAAAGAGGCACCTAAGGCATAAATCCAAAAACGAGTGATTTACCCACTCGGTCATAACAACATGAATGAAAAAACGAAGAAAAACAATGACAAAAAAATAACAAATAAAATAAAACAATGAAAAAACAAAAGTAAATATTAACATAAATGAAAACTGACAAACCCACAAATAAAAAGAAAACAATGAAAAAAAATAAAATGTTCAAAACTCACCTTCCAAGTGGATGTTGATTTTGTTGATTTTTTCCAACTTTTTTCGCCCACCTTTATTGAGGTTTAAACTGTCCACGAACCCATCCATTCCTGACAGGCCTGCAACGAAAAAACAATGTCAGTCGAGAAAATAATAATAATAGTAATAATAAAATTATAATAGTAATATAATAATAATAGTAACAATAGTAAACAACAGTTAAAGTAATAATATACTATGAGGGTAAGAGGCATATGCGAATGTTCGTAGATCTCTCCATCACAGATCGGTGCTCTGAAAATGTATCATATTAGACAATGACACAAAATTTTAATAATCAAACATCTCGGAATATAATTTTTAAACATAAATTAGCCTTGATTTGCGCCATTACAGTATCTTCTCATTAATGAAACGTAAATTAGATCAATTAATTAATGTAACTTTGCATGGTGTTAATTGATTGAAAAAATTTCGGTTCGAATTAGACCAAGATGGAATTTAAAAAATCCTATTTCAAAAACGAAAAAAAATTATTTTCGAATAAAAGTAAAAGTTTTGATTAGTCGCCCTCCAAAAAGTTACCATAATGTGCAACAAATATATTCTCAACTTTTGATTCAGAATTATTTATATTTAAATATAATAATATTTATGTCCGGAAATTTCTACAAAAATATGTTTAAATGTTTGATAATCATTATACTTTTACCAATTTTCATCTTAGAAAGCCAACTGATTAATTGTGTATAAAGTAAAACATATTTAATTGTGGTTAATAAAATGTAAAAATTGATTTATTGGCTTGAATCATTAATGGAGATTACCATCTTTGAAAGATATTTAAATGAAAGAAAAACACTAACTAGATTTTGTTAGTATGACGATTTTTCAAAGCATAATCACACAAATAAAGTTGGTTTTTGGTTAAGTATGGTTTCGCATGAAATTTACAAAGTAAATTAATCAAAAGCAAAACAAAACGGGTGTAAATGACTGAAATTGTATTACAACGAAATTAAAAAAATACTTTTTGTATTGTTGTTTACAATTATGAAGAACGGTAAGAGGAAATCATGACTGTTAGTATGTAACCTCGAGGTGCTGCTTATCTCGTCTTTTGGATCCCCGAGATTTCATGTCGTAGTGTTGGTCTAGCGAGAAAATTAAAAAACTGCAGCGTTCAATTTAAGTTAGAACTTAATAAAATCAAAAATATGTCTAATGAGATACTATTCTAATGAACAGATCTAAATATACAATACATATTATATCATTTCCATTAAGAAAAGTTTATAGAATTTGCTTATTACAAAGCTTCTAATTCTTATAACTAAAATAATCCACGAACCGAATAGTTGAAATGTCTGACGATCATTCACCAACTTCGTGAAAAAAAAACTCCATGAAAAAAGACAAGTATGAAAAGATCATTGAATTAAAAATTCATCTTTGAGACTATTTATGATTTTAATCCATTGGTGATATATCAAATATAATAATGGAAAATTTTCTTTGAATATATCTTCTAAGTTTAAAGTATAGATAAAAAGTAAGAAAACAAAATGAAAACAAATGAAAAACACCAATTAGTATATGATACCTACATTTTTCTATATTTTTAGATGCTTCGATAAAGCCTGTTTTTTAAAAATAATTCCTTTTGGGTCTTAAATGTTTATGTCTTTCTTATTGTTAACAATGTGGCATGTAAAAGGTAGAAAGATGTGCAAGACATTATTTTTTCAGATGCTCTAAAAAAAGCTTGGCTATAGTAGTTTTTTAGGAATCATTAACCATTTATCGCCTAGGGAACATATTTGTAACGAACATTAAGGATTGTTTGCAATGCTAACTTGCGCATGTTTTTGTCCTCGCAACAATGTTTATTTATGCACAGATGGTTAGAATCGGTACCCTGGCAGAACTCACCCAAGGGATTCGATGCCTCGTCATACTCATGGTGGAATGGGACGAATTGTGACTCCACAGGAACGTCATTGTTGTACCAGGTGATGTGTTTGATGCTCCTCATCTGCTTCTCCATCCTTTGCCACTCCTCCAGCTCCCAGGACCTCCGAGGTCCTTCTTGGGAGCGGGTCTTGCGATGCTTCTCCGAGAGCCCTCTTTTGCGCCGCACCGTCGAGTAAATATAATTGGCTGGACTATAATGGTCTTTGTAAACTTGCTGATTGTATTCCTGAAACACTTCATTGTGGCAATCTCCCTCGAGGGACTGGCTGAAGAAGAGCTCCTTCCCGGGGATGACCATCGATAGTTCGTTTGTGGAACCTCGACTTTGGAGGGAGATCGCGGAGTCTGAGGAAGACTCGCTCGAATACCCGGATGACGTTGACCAGGCGGGGGAAGCTGTCTTTTTCGGGGGGGTTGAAAGGGTGTAGTCGTCGTTGAACTCGAAGGTGTCAATAATGGGTTCGTTCTCCTTGATCACGGGGGATCCACTCTTGATGAAGTATGACGTCATTCTCACGGGCGAGGGTGGAGGCTCGAACACGTTTTTCAAATAGTTGGTCAATCCCTTCAGAGGCAACGGAGTCTTTTTCCTGCGACTGATTAAAGTGTCTGCCGCCATTTTTACGTATTGATTAAAAGCTAAAACCTATTCACAAAGATAAAAAATAAAAAATATCTATACGAAACTACAGAGTATTTTCATGTTTATTGAATATTTATATAACAAACAACTTCCAAGTTCACTGGAGTAATTCACAAATTCATTTATCAATCCAGCATGCTTAAAGAACTTGAACAATTAAAGGCTATGTTTATTATGCGTCTTGTCTAATCTACTTAGATCAACTGACCACTGCAAGTTTAAAGCTGGTAGAAAGATAACAATCTATCTATTCGCAGGATGTGTTGTGAAAGATATCGTTACATCCTTTTTTGCGAAATTCCAAATTATTTTCTCAAAAATCAATCAAGTTTTATGGCACTCGTTTATTTCAATTTTCAAGACATGTCAAACATTTTTTGAAATAAATTATTCAATGATAATTAATAAAAAAATTATAATTTTCAAATCTTTAATTAAATACAGGTCGGAATGTAAAGTTTGGTTAAAGTTTCAATATATTCTGTTTCTTTATAAAAGCTTAAATAAGATTTTGTTATCACTGGAGGAGACCTTTGGCGAATGTTTCCTCAACAAAGTCAACTTGAATACTAAGCTTGATTATCAACAACACCTGAACGCATCATGATGTAGTTTGACGTAAGTCAATCCAATCATTTTTAATTTTCCAAATTTATTTTTCAAACTGTGTCACTGAAAATGGAAAAAAGTTCAAAATTTATGTAAATTGGGTCAACTATTTTTATTGTTGTTGCTGTGGAAAAACATTCATATGTTCCGTCATTTAAATGGATCAACAATGTCATAAATTAGTAATTATTGTTACAAGTATATAATCATAGAACAACAAGTTTTGTTCAAATAAAAAAGTATATAAATTAATTATATAGAATAATCTATTGAATTATTTCAAGTTCTTTTGTTATTATGGATTTATCAACTTTTGTTTTCCTCAAAAGTAGATTGAACACTTTTAATTTTTAAATTTGAAAGTAATGCTCATTATGAACGAATTAATTTTTTTTACAAAACTTGAATTTATTGAAATAACAGTTTTTATGGATTTGTTGACTACAGAGCAACGATTTTTAAAAATATCTCCGCATAAGCTCGTAAGGTTTGGTTATGCACAAGTTTCATTTCCTTTTACTTTCATACTTTGTCTTTTAACAAAAACCAAATTTGAAAATAGTTTGTTTTGCTACCATTATTATAATAACATTTGTATTTATCATATTAGGATTTCTTGTAAAAACTATTCAACTTCTGCAAACGTCTATTGAAGGAAAACTAAAAAAATGTTTCATACTTTGTGACTTGATATTATGTAATATAATTATAATAATATAATAATAATAGAATTATAGTGACATGTTATTCAATCAAAATTCATCATCACAGACGAATAATCTAATGTTGTTAATTACCATTGGTGCATGACTAATAACCAAAATGTTGACACTCTTGGTGATTAACAGCGTTAGAATGCGTCAACTGGAACCATGAGATACAATAAATAAAAATATAACCATGGGAACCTGTAACCATGAGAGAAAAAAGTAAAACATGTATAACCATGGGAACTTGTAACCATGAGATACAATAAATAAAAATATAGCCATGGGAAGTTGTAACCACGAGAGAAAAAGGCTAGAAAAATAACAACCATGGGGTCATGTAACTATGAGAGAAAATAAATAAAAATATAACTATGGGAACCTGTAACCATGAGAGAAAATGAATAAAAATATAACCATGGGATCCTGTAACCATGAGAGAAACAATATATAACCATGGGAATCTGTAGCCATGAGAAAGAAGGAAAGAAATGTTTATTGGCAAAAAAATACATTCCAAAAATAATCAAGTTTATAAATAAAACATCAAATTATAAGTTTGAAAAAATATAATATTTTGATCAGGAAAACAGAGATTTCCATAACCAAAAAACAACATTGCGTTGCCATGCACGATAAGTGACCAAAAAACAATTTTGTAAAACCTATAAATTCATTACACGAAATAAAGGTAAATTCATACCTTGTTATGTACAACAATTTTTTAGATTCTAATAAATAAATAAAAAATAATCATAGGAACCTGTAACCATGAGAGAAAATAAATGAAAAACATAATCATGGGAACCTGTAACCATGAGAGAAAACAAATAAAAAATCTAACCGTGAGAGAAAATAAATAAAAAATAACCATGGGAACATATAACCATGAGAGAAAATAGATAAAAAATATAACAATGGGAACTTGTAACCATAAAAAAAATAAATAAAAATCTAACCATGAGAGAAAATAAATAAAAATATAACCATGGGAGGAAATAAATAAAAAATACAACCAAGGGAACCTGTAACCATGAGAGAACATAAATAAAAATATAACCATGGGAGGAAATAAATAAAAAATATAACCATAGGAACCTCTAACCATGAGAGAACATAAATAAAAATATAACCATGGGAAAAAATACAACCATGGGAACCTGTAACCATGAGAGAAAATAAACAAAAAAATAACCATGGGAGGAAATAAATATAAAATATAACCATGGGAACCTGTAACCATGAGAGAGAATAAATGAAAATATAACCATGGGAGAAAACAAATAAAAAATACAACCATGGCCCGGGAACCTGTAACCATGAAAGAAAATAAATGAAAATATAACCATTTGAAAAAATAATGGCAGCAACACAATGTTTTGAACAATGAAGCCACTCCCTATCGGTGTGGTTGGCGTTTCACGAAAAAGAAATTAAAAAGTTATGATCAATATTGGCTAAAATAATTAAACGAAAATCCAAAACGAAAAATTCCCAGCCAGAATATTTCTTCGATAAGGATAAGCCATATTATAGTTCGTATTGCAAACAATCATTGTAAGCCCAAGCATTTTAAATGGAATTGATCACACCGAGTCAATAACTTTAACTCTTTATTTCCTAAGAAAGGGTTACCATAAATTAAATTAAATTCAATTAAATTAAACTAAATTTAATTTAATTTAATATAAATGTTACCATACCAGATAAATTAAAAAAAAGATAGCGTTAAAATAGCATTTTTGTTTGTAACTTATTCATCCCTAAAAGCTAAACGGTAAGCCATTTATTAGATGTTGTATACAATTCAATTCAAGTTATAACAAATAGTTGCATTACAATATAAATAAAGTAGTGAAATCGAGGATAAAGACAATGCCTAAGCCTATACCTAACCCTTCATCATGAGTTCTATTTCATGTAATGATTACAACAAAAGATTAAGAATGTGGATTGAAGTAATTTTATCTTTAAGGTGCCGCTCGAAAATAAATCATTTAGTAATCCAACACATTTTAGAAAACACGATTGTTGTTTGAGTTATGTAACATCCAATATTATTTTTATTGTTGTTATGTTATTACTGTTGATGACCATTATCATTGATAATAATACATTATTATTATTGACATTATCACTAATTACTATTAATTTAGTGTTAGTACCAGTATTTCTATTTTTACAATGTCATTATTGTGATAACATAATTATTATTAGTGTAATTCTCTCTATTATGTTATTTTTATTATTATTACCTTTATTTTCACTTTTATAGTTTTTATCATCGTTGCAGTAATATAAGTATTAATATTATTATTTTATTAAGAACTATTACTTTCACTATTCTTATTATTATTATCATTTTAATTGTTATTATTGTAATACTCATCATAATTATTAATATAATTATTTACATATGGTTATACTCTTTAACTTTCTTATTAGATTAAAATAAATCGAGTGGTAAATATTATTATTACTTTACTATCAACTAATTACATTTATTAAATAGCCATACAAATTATTATTACCATTCATAATAATTGTTGTTATTAACCAGAGAGATACAATAATAATGATAACGTTAGCATATGTTTATGTATTACATTTATGCAACCTATAATAATAATAATAATGCTAATGATAACAACAACAAGATTAATAATAAGAAAAAATTAAATATAATAATGCAAGGTTCACGTTTTCAAATTAAAACAAACAAGTATAATAAGAATGATAATAATACAACAGCAATACTATCATTGTCATAATAATTAAATAAAAATATTAATATAAGAGCAACAAAAAAATACAATATAAATAAAATAATAAACTAATAATACTAAAATGAAAACTATAATAATGAAAAAAATTCAATAACAATAAAAATAAACTAACAATACAAAAGTGAAAATAATAATAATAACAATGAACAATACTAAAACAAATAAAAATATAAAACTAAAAACAATAATAACAAGTACAAGGAAAATCGTAAACGAATTAAGGCTTTGACTGAGTAAAAGTTATGAATACAACAAAATTACTATATATATAGAATACAATTTTTTTTTCTCATAATTCTACTAAATGGTAGCTAACCAAGATTTAAAAACCAATTATTTCAATCAATATTAATTTTTAAAAACATATTCTGAACAATATTGTTCAGAATTATACATAAAACCATTCCTGTTTAATAAAACAAAATTGTGAAAAAATTTGCCTTCACCTCCAGTGGATTTTAGTGGCTGTTTCTCACAGCCTAATGATACATTTTTCAACAAGGTTACATTGGACTGGGAAAATTTGAACGGCTTGTGATTATCTAAAAATTAACGTGACAAGAAACAAGTGGTTGCACCAACTACTATGAATCAGATGGGGAAAAAATATAAAGCATTTTACTATAGAATTTATACGTTTAATACGCCACATAACACACTTTAGTTTGTTGTTAATAATATTTAGGACTAAATTACAAAACTGTTATTATAATTATGTTGGTAAAGACCTTCTAGACAAGATAAAATAACATTTAAATCATAAATGATGTCCTTAATTAAGTATAGAAAAAGTAAAGAATACGTGTTATAAAACAACCGCATTCAAAAACTTCCACTGAAAAAACAGACACTTAAAAATACGGACACAATACAAAAGGAGATAAATAACATCAACAAAAACACTGACACAATATAAACGGAGATAGGGAACAACAACACAAACACAGACATAAAATAAACGGAGACGGCGAACCAAAAATAAAAACAAACAAAAATCTATGCGGTCTTTGATAAATCTCTTCGCTAACGCTTTGCTATTCAAAATGAATAGAAAACATAGTTCAGTGAAAATAGCAAAATTATACATTGCATAAGACGTTGTTTCTATGATTAAAACAAATTAAGGAAAGTATTGACATTATTTTTAATTAACAATTGGATCAATGTTTGATAAATTGAAAACTTGAGCAAACTGGACCAAATTATAAATAAATAAATCCCCAGATAAGAGAGCTTTCTTGGAAAAGTAAATGATGACGTCACACGATAAGCCGATACAGAAGAAAGATATTAGTGACAACAACGTTTATGCGCCGACACTATTTAATAAACAAACAAGCACGAGTAAATACTGCGCATTTAAAAATTTTATAAAATTGTGTAATTGTTGAAGACAATGCTATATGTAATATATTAACACTTTTCTTTCATTTGTTTCCAATAACATTATCTTTAAATCTTTATACACAAATTTTGGTCAATCATGAATTTGATGACAAATTGGCTCATTCCACAAACTCCTAAGATTTACATTATTTCAAGAAATTCATCTTTTTGGCAAAAAAGTCTATCAAGCATCCTACTTTAGAACAGTCAGCTCTTCCAGTTGTTTTAAATAAATATTTATCTAAACCTTCAAATAAAAATATCGGTTAACCATGAATTTAAAATTTCGTATAAAACCTATTTTTTAATATATAAATACGGATTTCAAAGAGTGATACAACTGTAGAATGTTTTTTATTTATTTTTGTTTGAGCAAACTTCAGTAGAATAAGTTGTCTTAATATTTTGAAAAAAGATTTAGTTAAAAGTCCACAAATTTTCCAACGCCTCAACAACAACACCAATCAAAGGTTATTCATATAAGATGGTTTCTCAAACAAAGCAAAATACATTTATCATCAGTATAGCTATCCATTCTATGGTTAGGTGTCGCACCCATTGTGTAGGGTGGACCATGACGTTCAAGTACTTCATCATAACCAGGACAAGGTTTGACCTCACGCCAGTAAAACTTACCTGCAAACTTGTCTTCCACAAAATCTGCCACAATGTCATTACATTCTGACAGATGACCATAACTTATGAGTAACCTTTTAAAGTCCAAATAATGTTTGCCACAAGGAACCTTTAAACTACTAAGTAACCTTTGCTATATATTAAACCCTTTAACGCCAGAGTTATGATTGCCACTATGTAATTTATTACTCTAGTTGATCTTTTAACTCCTGAGTAATGTTTTTTTTAAGGAGTGAACTATATTAACGTTATGGCAGGTATGTATGTAAATGAAAAATACCCGTCATCTGTAGCTAATAAGAGTTGGTTCTTCAAACCATAGAATATTGTATTACAACACTATAATTTGTATAATAATATTATCATTATAATTACTGTCATTATATAAGTTTATTTGTAATATTTATTATTGTTGTTATAACAAAGCTTTATTATTATTAGTGAAGGTTTATTCACATGTATATACATATAATAATGCACTAAATGTTAATAGCACTAAATTATTGTTCAACCTTGGTTCAATTTTTTTTCATATACAGGTAAAATAAAGATAAGATTAAAGATACATTTTTCTGTATTTATTCAACATTTGGACTTAAATTGGATGAACAATAGCACAAGTGAGGTAACCCACATTCAAATAACAGAGATTACCTCACTTGTGCTATTCTATGGATGAACAATAGCACAAGTGAGGTAACCCACATTCAAATAACAGAGCTTACATAACTTGTGGGATTGCCCATCCAGTTGTTAGTGTACGAATGGTAAAATTCGGGATATTCATGAAATATTTATTTCTATGTGTTTAGGTTTGATTGGTTAATTGGATCATTTGATCGATGATGAATGGTTGATTGGATCAAAGCTTTAATTGGATGAATTATAAGATGTTAATTAATAAATTTTTTCGTTCTAAGCTTTTGTTTAATTGAACACAATTTATATAATTGAATACAAGTTGCATGTATAATTGAACACAATATTGCCCCGTTGATAGCCTGATGAGTTTTTTGAATGAGTTGAATTTAATGAATAAAATATAGAAAGCGAAATAATTAACCCCAACATCACCCAATTGTAAATCACACAGAACAGCGCTCTTTGCCTCTGTAGCTAATGTGCTGTATAATATTTCTTAATAATAATAAAAAAAAATTGAACACAATTTGTATAATTGAATACAAGTTGTTGCATATTTTACATTCGTCTTCAATACATGTTAATAACAAACATGACGGCCATTTAACGTTGGAAACACTATTTCCCTCCGGTCAGCGAAGTCAAGCCATGATGGCTGTGGTCAGTACTTGGATGGGTGACCGCACCCAAACTAGATGTTGTCATTCAGACTGTGCAACCACAGGTGGTTATTGGGTCTAGATTAAAAATAATAAAAATATCAATGATGTTACAAATTAATATTTTAGTTTTATTACAAAACCTGAAGTCCTAATCAAGC
>JARUHE010062308.1:0-15648 GCA_031471125.1 Archaeomysis grebnitzkii
CAGATATAAAAGTTTTCTTTCAAAACATTTTTATTATTTGCCAAAAATCTTTTTTTCAGAGAAAACTTTTCTCCGATTTGCCCATCAATATTAATTTTTTGTCTCTCATGCAGTGGTTATTTTTTTTCGTTATTATTGTTATTTTCCATTGTTATTGCTTCAACATTGTTATTGCTTTTTTTGTTATTGTGTTTATTTTTCAGTGTTATTGCTTCAACATTGTTTTTGCTTTTTTTGTTATTGTGTTTATTTTTCAGTGTTATTGCTTCAACATTGTTATTGTTTTTTTTTATTGTGGTTATTTTTCAGTGTTATTGCTTCAACATTGTTGTTGCTTTTTTTGGTTATTATTGTTATTTTTCATGTATTGCTTCAACATTGTTATTGTTTTTTGGTTATTATTGTTATTTTTCAGTGTTATTGCTTCAACATTGTTGTTGCTTTTTGTGGTTAGTATTGTTATTTTTCAGTGCTATTGATTCAACATTGTTTTGCTTTTATGGTTATTGTTGTTATTGTTCAGTATTATTGCTTCAACATTGTTATAGCTTTTTGTGGTTATTATTGTTATTTTCCATTGTTATTGCTTCACCATTGTTATTGCCTCTTTCGTTATTATTGTTATTTTTCAGTGTTATTACTTCAACGTTGTTGTTGCTTTTTTGGTTATTCTTGTTATTTTTCATTGTTATTGCTTTTTTTGGTTATTGTTGTTATTTTCCATTGTTATTTTTTCAACATTGTTATTGCTTTTTTGGTTATTATGGTTATTTTTCAGTGTTATTGCTTTTTCTGGTTTTTATGGTTCTTTTCCAGTGTTATTGCTTCAACATTATTATTATTTTATTCTGGTTAATATTGTTATTTTTCAAATTAACATTTCAATTGTTTTTGTTTTTCTGGTTATTATGGTTCATTTTTCAAATTAATACTTCAATTGTTTATTTTCTGGTTATTATGGTTCTTTTTTCAAATTAATACTTCAATTGGGGTTTTTTCTGGTTATTATGGTTCTTTTTCAAATTAATACTTCAATTGTTTTTTTCTAGTTATTATGGTTATTTTTCAAATTAACACTTCAATTGGTTTTTTTTCTGGTTATTATGGTTCTTTTTCAAATTAATACTTCAATTGAGTTTTTTCTGGTTATTATGGTTCTTTTTCAAATTAATACTTCAATTGTTTTTTTTCTGGTTATTATGGTTCTTTTTCAAATTAATACTTCAATTGTTTTTTCTTCTGGTTATTATGGTTCTTTTTCAAATTAATCCTTCAGTTGGTTTTTTCTGGTTATTATGGTTCTTTTTCAAATTAATACAGCAATTGTTTTTGTTTATTCTGGTATCTATGGTTCTTTTTCAATGTTATTGCTTCATTATTGTTATTGTTTTCTTGGTTATTATGGTTCTTTTTCATCATAGCTGCTTCATAATAGTTATTAATCTTTATGGTTACTTGGTTCTTTTTTCAACATTATTGCATAGTGTTATTAATGTTTTTCTGGCTATATAAGTTATTTTTCTCAACATTGTTGCTTTGTTTTGGTGTATATACATTTTTTATCATTATAATTTATATTTATTCCATCTTAGGAAATCTCTTATCAAAAATGATGACCTAAAAGTCTTATATTTTTTTTTAATTTTAAGTATTAAAGATAAACTTCTGACTAGTGCGTGATAACCCATGACTAACTATTATCAACTTTCTTGTGATTCAATCAAAATTGTATCACATTAGTGTGATATGATTTTGATTGAATCACAAGAAAGTTGATTGAGTCAACAAAATACTGTGCACTGCTAAAAAAGGTTAGTCAATTTTAACTATCTTAGACTTAACAGTTAGTCAAGTGTTTTTGTATATAACCTTTGTAACCCTTTAACGTATATTGGGACGAATTAGTCACGTTTAAGAAGATTTATTTTCAATGCAAACTCTGTCCTGTTGAAGACTTTAAGATAAGAATTACTCAGGCGTTAATGGTTAAGTTATTGATATTTTTACATAATTGTTACAACTCTTGATAAAGGCTAATATATGGTAACATTGTTTTACCATATTTATGGTAACAATATCAACAACTACTTTATGGTTTCTTACGTTACCATATATTTTATAAAACCATCAATGAATTATGTATGTTGATGTGTTATTATCGTTTCACAATTACAGCAATTACAATACCATATTGTTTACCACTTGGTTAGATAACAAACAAATAATTACTTACAACTGGAGTCCAAACATTCAAGTACAAACAGTCCTCTGTGATTTGGTATCCCCTGAGAAAAGGTTGTGGACAGGATGGTTTAAAGCTGTGTGCCTTCAAAACGCTCGGCCATTTGCCGAATGGTTCTGGAAACTAAATAAACAAAATGGATAGAAATTTAAGAAGTACAAATGTGAAATAATTTTCTATCTGAAGCCCTTAAGCAACCCTTAAGCAACCCTTAAACAACCCTTAAACAACCCTTAAACAACCCGTAAACAACGCTTAGACGACCAAAACTATGTTTTCAAATCACATTAGCACAGAAGTCTCATTTAACTGCGGATTGTGCAATTGTCAATTGTATAGAACTTCATTGTTCAAGTGGTTTGAAGAGCAACAGCACAGAACAAATAAGAAACGTCAATCAATGCTAATCATGATAATTTTTTTCAGCCAATCACTACGAACTGACAGTAGTGACGTCACGGTCACGTGATTGCTTCGAATATGTTGGTTGGTCTGTCTGTTTAGAGATTAGCATTGATTGACGTGTCTTTGTTGTTATGTGGGATCAGTAAATACAATTTCCTTCACATTGATATCAGAAAAATCTTAAACTAGTTTTCAAATCATTAAGTATAGACAGATGCAATCAATATTTGAACATGTTTCGTCATAGAAAATGATGTCGGGCTAAAGTCTACTTTAGGTCCCGTAATCAAATCTAGCAACTTTAACAAGAAAGTACCATCAACTTAGGGAGGGTTTTAGTTCTTCAATGGCAGCCTTTATTTGTGATTTATGTTAGGTTAGGTTATGTTAGGTAATGTAAGGTACTATTTCAGAAAATAAGTGAAATGTTGATATTTTTCATGGTCATTACTTTCACTACTTTTTATTTCAAGTTCAGTACTTTTAGTACTTTTTTATTGGGATCTAACTTCATGTTCAGTACTTTAAGTACTTTTTTTATTGGGATCTAAACTTTATGTTCAGTACTTTCAGTACTTTTTTATTGGGATCTAAACTAGGCTTTTGCCAGATGGCGAATTAATTACCCTGAATCTGCGTGGTCCGACGGGTGGTTTCGCGTAAGGAACTCCTAAATATGCAGAAATCGGTCCATTTATTGAAGATACGGTCACCTATAATAATACATTACAAATGTAAAAGGAAAATAATTTTATGAAGTAATATTAATATTAATAATATTAATAATAATATTAATAATAATACTAATAACAATAATACTAATAATAATAATATTAATAAAACTAATAATAAGAATAATAATAATAATAATAATAATAATAATGATAATAATGATAATAATAATGATTAATATTATAATAATAAATACTATTAATTTCAACAATATTAATAATAACATTAATATTAATGTTAATATTATTAATAATATTAATATTAAAATTATATATTAATAATAATAATAATAAGAAAGAAAAAAATAACAATAATAATGATAATAACAATAATATTAATATTAATATTAATAAAATATATTTTTGTTCAGTTTGTATTTAGATAATTTTCCTTCATTAATGTCTGCGTCTTTCTCCTCAATGCTCTTAATTATACTAATCAAAATCTTCTTCGGGTGTACAAGGAGCAAGAACTTGAAAAGGACAAACAACAACACACCCTTGGTGTTCTCCACGGCTGGTGGATGGGCAAAGAAATGAAGCTCACCATAAGCGGCGCATAACTAATGGCCGAGAAAAGGAACGAAGCCTACTTTCATGTCATCAATTTCGTCAAAACCAGAAAAAGATTTGCTCTTTTGAAATGTATTCTGATGTCAGAGGTGAGCAGGAATTGAAAACTGATACTATATCTCAAATCTCGTTCAGCCTGATATCAGAAGATACTAAACAAATTTTTATTTAATGCCTGTATTAAATAATGTTTTTTTGTTAATTAACAACAGGACTAGATTTTTTCATATCTTTGCTATAGTAATACTAAGTTGAGATGTTGATTATGTAATTATAATGTATATTGACTGTTCTAAAATAAAGTGTTTCAGTATTTTGTGTGAAAGCTCTTCGTAATTTATATTGTATTCAATTAAAATCTCAAGCGCGGTTAAACCAAGGCCGACTTCTAATCTAGGTGGGTAATGATTAAACTCAATTGTAGTAAAAAATACATAGAATACAAAAACGTATTGATCAGATAACACAATAAAATAGTTATTAACATTTTTATTCTGAATTATCACACTGAACAAAACATATAACTTCATTGCATAAATTTATGTCCTTATAAGGTAATTACTCAAATTATGTGAAAGTATGTTTCTTCTTCTTCTTTTAAGGCCCAGTTATATAAAAGCAATTATGGTAAAAAATAATCTTTACTACTTACACCTTCAATATTTCCCTGTCGCAGGTTGGAGATAGTTTGACTGTGGCCTAAAGATAGATTTTGCATCAACAGTAAAAACAAAAGAAATTTTGTCACAAAAGATTTCTTTGGAGTATTTTTCAGCTGTGAATGAGAAACATTTTTCTCCGCATGCATGTCTTTGAAACTTATTGGCAATGCTTTCCTAGGTTGAAAGATCTTGATTTTCCTTTTGTCTTTACAATTTTTGTATGATAAATATTTTCTAACATTTAGTTTTCGGTTTTTTAAAACATTTTTTCTACTTTTAGATGTTTTGTTGCCTTTTTGTTGCACACGAAGGTCTGGCAGAGATCGTTTATGGTGGACTAGTGAATCGTTAAAATGAAAAACAATTTCTGGTAAAGTTATTTTACAAAATAACAAATCTTTAAACTTCTCATGTTGAAGTTTGACATAAAAACCAAAAAGGTTTTCTTTTAGGAGTTTATTTAGATTATTTTTAAGCACATAACAAACGTCGAAATTATTTTTTTTGGCACACCCGCTTTTGTTGTTTTTGGTGCACCCATTTTGGCGGGAGAACTTGGCGGGAAAGCTCGCATGACAATGGCGGCGATGATTTGAACTACAATTAACGCCAATTAATTGCAAACATTTGGTTGACAATTTTCTGTTTAACTTGCATTCACAAAAACATTTATAATTATTATCATTATAATAATTGTTATCATTTTTATAATTAGTGTCTTTGTAATAATTATTATCGTTAAAATAATTATAATTGCAATGATTATTATCTTTGACTAACGAGCAAAATGCATGTCTTTCAACATTTATATTTTCAGCGTCATTGTCACTTTTTTTAAGAAATATATTCGTCACATTTTTTTTCTCATTTTCAATCCATCGTTTTTTCAAGGTTTTAAATTGTGAGTAAGAAATTCTTGAACTTGAAATCGATTTTATTTTGAACTTATTTGAACAATTTTCATTTAACATTTTCACAAACACATTTTTGAAGATTCAATCCACCCGATTTGAAATAAAAAAACTGAAAAAATAAAATTATTTCATTATTGATACAAAAATATTGATATTTTATCACAATTGAACAACTTGAACTGTACAGTTGCGTATAAAACTGATGTATTGTGTCAACAGAAGTCTCATTGTTTCAAAAAGTCAAGTTGAAATAATACGTACCATGCTATATGTGTCATGCTATACGTGCTATGCTATAAAAGTCATGTAATACATACCATGCTATATGTATGTATCATGCTATATGGATGTGTCATGCTATATGTATGTGTTATGCCATATGTGTCATGATATACGTGCCATGCTGTACAAGTCATGCTATACATGTCATGTCAAACGTGCCATGCTATACGTGTTATGCTATATGTGCCATGTTATATGTGTCATGTTATACGTTCCATTATATACGTGTCATGTTAAATGTTTCATGTTATACGGCCATGTTATACATGCCATGCTATACGTGCGATGAGATACGTAAATGACCAATTATGGGAGAGTCTATCTTCAACAGAGGTGTCAACAAAATTTACTTTTCCTAAGAATAAATTATTTTCTGATAAATATATTTCATAATTCACATTTTTCAGATACCGTTTTTGATATGTTTAAATAATTGTTTAATGTGTCGATAATCTATATATAACTCATCTATGATTTATCTATGATCTATCTACAATATATCTATGATGTATCTATGATTTATCGATAATTTATCTATGATTTATCTAGAATATGTCTATGATTTATCTATGATGTATCTACAATATATCTATGATCTATCTATGATTTATCGATAATTTATCTATGATTTATCTATAATATATCTATGATTTATCTATGATGTATCTATGATTTATCTATAATTTATCTATGATTTATCTATAATATGTCTATGATTTATCTATGATGTATCTAATCCTTCTTCGTGTGTCATTCATTTAGAAATTTTGTTGTTTAAAAAATGTCAAAATTATGTTGTCAATGAAAACATTTGAATTAAAATGAACTGAAAGTAGGTCAACTCCATTGTCCGACAACAATTATATTAATCAGGAAGGATACAATGGCAATTATTTTAAAGGTATTTCCCTACATAAATAAATGGTTTTGGCAACTTATTTGTTTTCACTTTTATTTATTCATTTCAGAAATTAATGAAATAGTCAACAAAATGTACCTTTGTTATGAATATTCAAGTTTTTGTTTTTATTAAATGTTAGGACTGTGTTTAACAATGATAATTCACTCTCTGGTGAGCAATAGTTTACAATATACGGGCATTAATGCGAAGAAAATTCTGAACTATTACCTCCCACGTGTTTTCCATGTCGATAATTTACATATTTTGTTTTTAAGTCTTTGAAGTTAAAACATTACTTGAATTATCTTGATTCATTGTGAGCCTTTGATCCTAATGGTTTATTTCCACTGTTTTTGAAAAAATTATCTAAGCAGTTTGCTCCTACTTAGCTAGGACATTTAGAGGTATCTTGGCTTCCGGTTGTTTTCCAGAATCCCGGAGTTCAGATAATGTTACCACTATTCCTAAAGGTTGCTCACCAACTCAAATTCTCTTGGACTATAAACCAATATCTATTACACCTGTTCTTACAAAGATTTTCGAAAAGCTAATACTGGACCCAGGACACTGCGCTGCCCTATGGTACTACAGAAGCAACATATTGAAAACTACTGAATGTTCCATCAACCAAACCCCTTTTTTTCGCTCAGATAAAAATTCCTTGAATATATTAAAACAGGTCTCCCAGTCCTGTAAGTTTCAATTTGTTTAGCAAGTTTATGACTTTTCGGGCATTAATGTAAAGGAAATTTTTAAACTGCTGCTCTCAGCCGTCCAGCGTTTGCTTTCAAACCACATGTGGTGTCAAGAGCGAACCCTGGACGGCTGAGGGCAGCAGTTTAAAAGTTCCCTTCACATTAATACCCGCAAAGTCATAAACTAGTGTTCACCAGAGAGTGATTTATCATTGTACAGCAAGACCTTGGGATTAACTAAATCAAAAGCAGAGCTGAAATCAAGAGACATGGCCCTTAATTCAGCACAATTATCTAAAGAGAGTTGCAAGTCATGAGTAAACACAAATAAAGCATCATAGGTACCATGATCTTTTCGGAAACCAAACTGTGTTGTAAGCAAGATATTCTTCGTACTAACAAATTTCAAAAGTTTTTCGAAAACTTTTGAAAGTACATGTGTAATAGATATTGGTCTATAGTCCAAGGAAAATTGAGTTGGTGAGCAACCTTTAGGAATAGTGGTAACATTATCTGATTTCCAGGATTTTGAAAAAAACAACCGGAAGCCAAGAAACCTCTAAATGACCTAGCTAGCTTCGGAGCAGACTGCTTAGAATCTTAGATCACATTTTCAAAAATAGTGAAGATATACCATTAGGATCAGAACCTCACAATGAATTAAGATCATTCAAGTAATATCTTAACTCTGAAATTTAAAATTTAAAATAAATTCGTTTTTAAAAACTGAAAACAAAACTCAGACATAACAGAAGAGGACAGTTACGTATCGTCTATCCGAATAAGAGGCAGTGAAGTACCCAAAAAGTAAGGACACATCTGACATCTACAATCTATTGCTAGTCAAATCTTTGAGAACCTGTTGCATGCTAGTAATTTTGATCTCTTAGATATTTTGTAAAAAAAAAGTATAATAATAATAATAATATTTGGGGCTTTTATAATCGAATTTAACCGATATCTGACCTACTTCACATACCAACTATAGTATTACTACCTATATCAAGTGATGTTTACCTTAAGAATATACAGTGTGTTTGACCCTTGACCTGAAGAAGGTGCTGGACTTTGGTGGTCATAGTAACTAATAGAAAGAAGTAGATGTTATCGTTTGAGAGGTAGAATTACTTTGGATAAGCTATTTTTTCCATTTGAATGAAAATAAATCTAATATTCATGTATGGTTAAGTCTTGTGATCCTGAGTGATCTATACTTGGTCCTCTTCTAGTTAAATTATTTGTTAATGATGTTGTTAAGCTTGAAATCAATGGTAATTGACATTGATTCTTGTTTCATGCCACAGCTTGAGCGGTTGCTCGTTAGAAATGCAGACTTTTTGTTGAATGGGAATCCCTTAAATCGAAATACTAAGAAAACTAAACTACTGAAATTTGTTCGTTCTATTCAAACTAATTTAAACCTTCAAAGTCATCGAGTTGGTTCCAACGTTTTTGTGTTTGAAAATTTGTAGTTTTTCATTTTATTCTAAGTAAACATTCCTTTAAAATGAAAAATGAAATAAAATTGATTTTTTAAATTAAAAAGAATATTATTAAAGATAATATAAATTTTAGAGAAAAAAATCCAACACAAATAACAATTAAAATTAAAAGCCCTGCTTTTTACTCTAAATAAACAATAACAAAAAAATGGCTAAATGACAACAATGACAAATACAACAACAACAACAATGAAAACAACAAAATCCAAACAACAATAACTATTGTTAAACTAGAGGGAACAAATCAATCTCGCGTGTTTAACAAAAGTTGAAATACTCAACAGTTCTTGATTTCATTGTTAGTAAACTTCCTTTCAAAATAAAACACAAAAAAGTTACAATAAAATTTCGATTTTAGTAAACCATGTAAAAACATAGTACTAACAACAGCCTTGTTTCAAAAAATGTAAGTTTTTGTAAAAAGTTTATTGAGTGACATTGTTGAGAATGTACAGTTCTCCATTTTATTTTAAAATCCTACATCGTATTCTAAACAAACATTGCTCTAAGGTTAATAACAAAATATTTTTGCTCCGGACGATGACAACGACGACAACGACGATAACGACGACAACGTCGACAACGACGATAACGACGACAACGACGAAATAAATGCAAACCATATGTAAAGCCTTGGCTTCACTTTGTTCACACGCTCGACAAAAAATAAAGTAAGCCCAACAAAAATTCAAAACAGTTTTATCTTATAAGTAGTATTTATAATATTTATTTATATAAGATTTAGTTGGTAAGATACTTCATGAAATGACAGAAGAAATACTAATTCATAAGTGTTGATTAAATCATAAAATAAATTGAATATTCCGAATTATGTTGGTTCTCATTCAAACTACATTGGAGAAATCGTCTACAAAATCAACAACAAAATAAAAAACAACAATAAAATAGAAACAACAAACTAAAAACAACAACAAAAAACAACAACAAAATAAAATAAACAAACTAAAAACAACAACCAAATAAAAAACAACAACAAAAAACAACAACAAAATAAAATCAACAAACTAAAACCAACAACTAAATAAAAAAACAGCAATAAAATAAAAACAACAACAAACTAAAAACAACAACAAAAAACAACAACAAAATAAAATCAAAAAAACTAAAAACAACAACCAAATAAAAACAACAACAAAAAACAACAACAAAATAAAATCAACAAACTAAAAAGAACAACTAAATAAAAAACAACAATAAAATAAAAACAACAACAAACTAAAAACAACAACAAAAAAAAAAAATAAAATCAACAAACTAAAAACAACAACCAATTAAAAACAACAACAAAAAACAACAACAAAATAAAATCAACAAACTAAAAACAACAACAAAATAAAATCAAGAAACTAAAAACAACAACCAAATAAAAACAACAACAAAAAACAACAACAAAATAAAATCAACAAACTAAAAACAACAACTAAATAAAAAACAACAATAAAATAAAAACAACAACAAACTAAAGACAACAACAAAAAAACAACAACAAAAAACAACAACAAAATAAAATCAACAAACTAAAAACAACAACCAAACAAAAACAACAACAAAATAAAATCAAAAAACTAAGAACAACAACTAAATAAAAAACAATAACAAACTAAAAACAACAACCAAATAAAAACAACATTATTCATACTTTTAAAATTAAAATTCATTTACTACAGTCGAAAAATAGGTTAATTCAAAATTTGTTTCTAACATCTATTACTGGAATTTTAATTACCCATAAATAAATTGGGAATAAGGGCTAGTACGTGCAGGGTGAGGACAAAGAACCGCTTATGAAGATATCCAGCAACATGTTAAAAGCCCCACTAGAGTGACACAAAATATATTAGGTCTGGTGTTTAGCGAAGTGGAAAATATGATTAAAAACTTGGAGCTGGTGGTACCTCTTGGCAAAAGTGGTCATTGTGGTATTTTGTTGATCTAATACTGTAGCATATATTGAATATATATATATGCTAAGTGAATGATGCTTTGTATTAATGAAGTAATTGAGACCAAAAGTCGTAATATGGTGTGAGACGGTTGAAAATATACGCAGTTCCCACTAAGCTAAGGCAAAAGTTGTTGAGTGTTCGTAGATAGGTGAATGTTTTTTTTGGGTCGGTCGAGAACAGACCAATTTAGTAAAAAGGCCAAGCGAACGAGTTCCAAAGTTGTAAATTTATACTGAAGATTTTTTGTAATCAATATTGAAGTCTATTAATCTCTAAGTAAGAGACGACATAAAATTGTTCATTGAGTGCTATTCGCAAGACAGGCGAATGTTTTTTTGGTGTCTTGAACAGACAAATTTAGTGGTTTTAGCTAAGACAATAGTTCAGGGAAGTTTAATTCAGAAGATGTTTACAAATTAAAAGAAAAATATTCCTTTGGTTGGGGAAAGACATAAATATTTATAATGGAGTTCCTTATGTTTTGAAGAAAAGGTTGACATGTATAAGACACATTACAACGAAGTAACGTCGTGAGATAAGGAAATTTTTGCAAGATAAAGGCATTGAAAATAAGCGCCTGGTATATCTTACCACCCATTAAGTGAGAACATAATGCAGGGAAGTACAGTGGACGAAGATGTTAAAATTTGAAGAGATGTTGAAGGAGTTAAACCAAGAAGAAGCTGGACGTGTCGATAAAATATAATGCGTTATGAATTCTTTGTGTTCCATAAAACAGAAAATGAAAAATTAGATGGAGTGTTACAAAAAGCAATACAATTAAATTATTGCAGAATCCAGGTAGATTCGTGAGGATTTGTAAAACACCTGAAGATAATACTAGGTGAAAAATGATGATGAACAATAAAGTACTGTAAAAGGGATAACACACTTCATCAAGAAAAATGAAAGCAATTAAGAATAAGAACTCAATATTTTTAAAACGTCATGAAGGGTACTTAAAATTAGGTTAATGATTTGAAGTTAAAGGTAAAATTACTGACTGAGATGTTAGGTAGAAGGTTTAAATAGTCAAAAGAAATACAAGAAGATTTGAAGAGAGTTAACAAAATTACAATTGCAACAGATGAGTTATAATCTCATGTTGAATAGTTGTAAATAAGACGACTCAAGAAAGGACGAAACCGAATCTAGTAAGTTGACAGAGTGAGAAATCTTCTGAAAGTAGATTTAATAAAAGTATATTAAGTAAAGCAAATTGTTAAGACAGTTCTTCAAGATCAACAATGTTAGAAACATTACCTTTAAACCAACGTTGCAGAAAAAAAGAAAAAGTTATAAAAACAACAAATAAGATGGAATTATAAAAGAAGGAAGAAAAGAAAATATGCACAAGACTGTGTTCTGTAAAAAACTAAATTCATGTTAGAGTTCCTGATAGCAACTAAACTGCCATTATTTTGTATGGCACGATTCCATCGAGTTGTTGCAGATCAAGCAACATTCATTAATGCCTTAACTTTGATTTTACAATGCTTGATAACAGCAACTTTATTTATTAAAAGGTTGCGGGAAGGAAGAAACCGTGTTCAAGATGTTGACAGTTAATGTGACCGCAGTTTATTGTATCTAGTTGGGGAAATGTTTGTATGAGATAATACTGGTAGTTCTTATGCTTTTATGAAAGCTAACTTGGCTTCAAGCCTCGAGACTTTAACCAGCCTGTTAACCCGGAAGAACTATTACAGTTGGGTTATTTCATATCCCGTGTTTAGTAGAAGAGACGTTCATAGTACAAGGGATATACAATTACTATCAAAATCCTAATATTAACAACAATCATCTCATTCGTTAAAATTGCTTGAACCAAGAAAAGGAATGAAGAGTTAAGAAAGTAATGTATCTGAACAAATATCCCACTCTGCGTGAACATTAACAACAACCAAATGATGAAACGAAGATGATGATGATGATGATGATTATTATGACGACGACGACGATGATGGTGATGACGACCATGACCATAACCACGGAAATTAATATGACAACCATTACCATGAAAATGTAAAATTTGTCCATCTGTATTATGAACAACCGATAAAATGATGCGAAATAAATATGCTTAGGAAAGGCTGAGATGAAAGGTAAGGCTTAACGAAAAGAGGTCGAAAAAGATAGCTTGTAATACTATGAAAAAAATTTGGAGAAGTAAGCTTCAGAAATATAAAAACTCAACCCCCTCCTTAAAGGGGGGAAGGGAGTGTGTAGCATATATTGAACATATATGCTACGTGAATGATGATTTGTAGGATGTTTTGTATTAATAAAGTAATTAAGACTATAAGTCGTAATATAATACTGTCAGATGAAATGGAAGGCAATCAAGAGGAAGTAAATAAGAAGTACTTTAAAGGAGACTACAATGCAATGACAACAAAGCTAGAGGGAATGGACCTAAATCAAATATTTGACACTAAAGAAGAATTTCTGACAATGTGGAAAAGTTAATAATAGCTAGAAAGTGTTGTACATAAATTGGAAAAAGGAAAAAGACTAGTTACAAAATCTATAAAAAGGTCAGCACAGAAGAGAGAGTTATGTTCAAAAGATATAGAAGAAAAGAACAGGTAAGAAATATGATTAGGAAGCTTACGGAGTGCAAAAAGATTTAACAACAGGGCTCACCGACAACTGGGAAAGAGAAAAAAAACTGAAAGTGGCAAGTAACTGCAAAGGTAATTCCAAAACACTGTACAACTTTATTAGACGCAAAGCGAAAAGGAACTACAAAGTTTCAACCTTTTGAAAATGAAATAGGAGACTTGGTGTACGATAACGCAAGGAAGGCAGAATTACTCAATGGGCAGTTCAAATCCGTATTTGTAAGAGAGTCTATGGATGACTTACACAACATGAGCAGAGAACAAGCGTAATGAATGGTAGTGCAATTACTGAAGAAATGGTGAAAGCCAAACTAATCAAACTTAAGGAGAACAAAGCTACAGAGCCAGATGATATACATCCGAAAGTGTTGAAGGAGTGTACAAACAGTCTGGCGGAGCCACTTTCCAGACTCGTTCACTATTTTCTTTGGACAAGGGTACAATACCAGGTGGATGGAGGACAGCAAACATCTGCCCAATATTTAAAAAAGGTTCTGAAAAGAAAATTGAAAATTATAGATCAGTTAGCTTAACAAGGTAATGGAATCATTTATTAGGGAGCACATCGTAAAGTATCTAGAAGAGGAAGAAATTTTAGGAGACTAACAACATGGATTCAAGGGGAAAAGGTCGTGCTTGACCAATTTGCTAGAGACAATGAAAGACTGGACGTTAACGGTCGACAGAGGGTGTGTGTTTCTGGACTACCAAAAAGCTTGACATGGTTCACATCACAGATTAATGATAAGCTGAAGTCATGTGGTATTAGAGGTAGGACTGAGAAATGGATTAAGGGATTTCTATCAGGAAGAAGTCAGATTGTGAAAGTAGGAAAAATATGCTCAAATGCAGCAGAGGTGAAAAGTGGTGTTCTTGAAGGGTTGGCTCCTGTACTTGGCACATGTAAATGATTTCGTAGAGGGAATAGAGTCAGCTGTTGAAGAAGTAGGTCAGGAGCAGTGATGCCACTCTAGCTGTTTTTCAGCTAGATCTAGATGTTTTTTACTTAGCCTAGCTGATAAATATTGTCATCTAGATGTTTTTAAAGTAGTTCAAAACAATGAAAAATAGTTAAAAACAGTGAAACACGCATTATTGAAGTTCAATTGCTACGTTTTTCAGCAATCTAGATTATTCTAGCTGATTTATTTTGAGATTCTAGTTTATTTTCTCTCACAAAAAGTGGCAGCCCTGGTCAGAGGTAGCATCTGCTTGACGAAAATGGAGAGAGAGTTGCACTGCAAGGACTTAGGAGTGAAAATAGACCAGCATTTGAAAGTTGCATCTCAATGCTATGAGAAAATTGAAAACATCTTCCAGGCATATAGATCTTGAAAATGTTGCTCTATATGTGTGAGGCACATCTGGAAACTGCCATCCCGAGAAGTGCAGAGAAGAGCTACAAAGTCAGTGAGACTAAGGATGCTAAAATTAAAAGACTGAGAGGACCTAATTGAAGTGTTCAAACTTATTAAAAGATAGAATGATAAATCTTTCTCTGGTGAACACTAGCTTATGACTTTGCGGGCATTAATGTGAAGGAAATTTTTAACCTGCTGCCTTCAACCGTCCAGGGTTCGCTCTTGAAACCACATGAATAAGGCTCCATTCTTCATGTGGTTTGAAGAGCGAACCCTGGACGGCCAAGGGCAGCAGGTTAAAAATTTCCTTCACATAAATACCTGCAAAGTCATTTATTAAAGGATATTCTGGGCTAAGACATGAAGACTTCTTTCAGTTAGGTCTAGCGTTGGGTTAATACCAGAAGAGGATTCTTCTCCCAGAGGATAGTGAATGTATGGATTGAGTTGAATGAGAGTGTGGCAGAAGCCGAATCAGTCAATTCATTTAAAAACAGACAGAATTTGAATTATTAATAAAGTAACACCACGTTGCTGCACATATCTCATATCACATAATATCACATTATGTTACATGATTATTCATTATAACACATAAAGTTACATTACATCACATGATATCATATGGTGTTACATAATGTCACTGGTACAATGCAGTTGAAAGCATTAAGCAATGGTATGGTGCAGTTGAAAGCATTAAGCAATGGCATGGTGCAGTTGAAAGCATTAAGCAATGGTATGGTGCAGTTGAAAGCATTAAGCAATGGCATGGTGCAGTTGAAAGCATTA
>JARUHE010062419.1:0-15646 GCA_031471125.1 Archaeomysis grebnitzkii
TATCAAGTTATTATATTATTATATTACTATATTATTATATTATTATATTACCATGTTATTATATTATTATATTATTATTTTATTATATTACAGTATTATATTATTATATTATTAAATTATTACATTATTATATTATTTAATTATATAATTACAACTGCAGACGGAGAGAGGAGATCTGACGATCGGAAAAGTGACTCTGGTTCCCAAAGTTGAGGACGACAAAAAAATGTTGCGATGCGAGACTCACAATCCAGCTTTCAAGAAATTTGTTGTCACTTCATCGCTCGAGTTGGACGTCCATTGTGAGTGTTTTTATTTTTTGTTTTGCTCATTAGTTTTTTAATTTAATTAACTAATATATTTAAGTAACATTTAAGTAATTAAAATGTTGATTAATATAATTAATTAATTATATTTAAGTAATATTATGTTATAATTAAGTAATTTTGTGTTATAATTAAGTGATTAAAATGTTAATTAATTTAATTAGTTATATATTTAAGTAACATTATGTTTGAAATAAGTAATTAAAATGTTAACTAATTTGATTAATTAAATATATTTAAGTAACATTATGTTATAATTAAGTAATTAAAATATGTTTTTATTTGTTTGTTTTGTTCTTTATTCATTTGCTAATTTAATTAATTAAATTTATTTAATTAACATTTAAGTAATTCAAATGATAATTAATATAATTAATTAAATATATTTAAGTAACATTATGTTATAATTAAGTAATTAAAATGTTAATTAGTATAATTGATTAATTATATTTAAGTAACAATTAAGTAATTCAAATGTTAATTAATTTATTTAATTAAATATGTTTAAGTAACATTTAAATAATTAAAATGTTAATTAATATAATTATTTAAATATGTTTAAAGAACATTTAAGTAATTATAATGTTAATTATTTTAATTAATTAAATTTATTTAAGTAACTTTATGTTATAGTTAAGTAATTAAAAGGTCAATTAATACAATTAATTAATTATTTTTGAGTAACATTATGTTATAATTTAGTAATTAAAATGTTAATTAATTTAATTAATTTAATATATTTAAGTAATATTATTTTATAATTAAGTAATTAAAATGTTAATTAATATAATTAATAAATTATATTTAAGTAACATTTTGTTATAATTAAGTAATTAAAATGTTAATTAAGATAATTAATTAAATATAGTTAAGTAATATTATTTTATAATTAAGTAATTAAAATGTTAATTAATATAATTAATAAATTATATTTAAGTAACATTATGTTATAATTAAGTAATTAAAATGTTGACTAACAAAATTAATTGATTATAGTTAAGTAACATTATGTTATAATTAAAATGTTAATTAACATAATTAATTAAATATATTTAAGGAACATTATGATATAATTAAGTAATTAAAATGTTAATTACTATAATTGTTTAATTATATTTAAGTAAAAATGTGTTATAATTAAAAATTAAAATGTTAATTAATATAATTAATTAATTATGGTTAAGTAACATTATGTTGTAATTAAGTAATTAAAATGTTAATTAATATAACTAGTTATTAATATAGTTTAATTAATGGTTTGGTTAAATTAAGTAATTCAAATATTAATTAATATAAGTATTTATTAACTAAAACTAGTTAATGTTATGTTTGAGTCAAGTAATTAAAATCTTAATTAATAAAGCTATTCACTACCTAAATTCAATTAATATTATATTTTAATTAAGTAATCAAAATGCTAATTAATAAAATGCATTGTTCTCTAGTTTAATTATTAACTAAATACCAATTAATATAATTAACGTTCGACTTATTTAATTATTAACTAAACATTAATTAATATAATTAATTATTAAATAGTTTTATTATTAACCAAATATTAATTAATTGTTAAGTAAGTTTGATTAAAACTGAATTAAATAAATATTCAATTTAATTCAACTACTTTTTTTTTTTTAATTGTTAAGTTTTTAATACATAAAGTAGTTTCAGTGGAACTGTTATGGTTTGTTAAAAATTAGGTTTATTGCAATCATTCTTAGACATAAAAATTTATAAAATGGATAATGTTTTATATAAATACATTTTTAAAGGAGCAAAAGAAAAAACTATTGTGAATTTATGCTAAATTTATTCTAAAAAAGTTTAAATAAAGAAATAAATTTTTGATATCTCCTATATAGGTAATCTTTAATTTTTCGGAACAACTGCGCCACCTAGCGAGAAATAAAAACCTCAGGGAATGTATAAGTTTTCTATGGAAATTTATGTTCAAAGTTTTGACTTTCCATAAAAGTCTTTTACGAACCCTTATTTATTTATTCCCTATGACGCTATGTCGTGCTTTAGTGATCAGTTGTTCACTGCATTATTAGTATTATTATTATTATTATTATTATTGTTATTATTGTTATTATTATTATTATTATTATTATTATTATTATTATTATTGTTATTGTTGTTATTATTATTATGTTTATAATATTAAATGGATCGGCGTAATGTAATTTGCGTTAGCTGTTCGTTCTTGAGACAAGTTTTTTTTCTTTTTCAGTTTGGAAAGTTAAGCCTTAGATTGCATGCGTATTTACTCTATGATTAAGCAAAAACACAATGCTTTATACTATATTTGTAATTAATATTGTCTATTGGTATGGATTTAATTAATATTAAACTAAGATTAATTAGTTTGTTTGATACCAACAGACTAAAAATTGAATGTTACTTTTCATTTGCTAAATACCCTATGATTGTATTATCTATTAAGTAACAATTATTCTTGTAACAATTAACTACTTGTTATAGCAGGTGAGAAATCAGTATCTGAGACAACTGTTTTAGAGATAAGGCTGAACCGCAATCATTCTTTGCAACATATATTCAATAAAAAATTAGGGAATTGAAACAGTTGGAAAACTATATAACAACTATAGCTAAGAATGTCGGCTAGACTCTTTAAGAACTTATCTATGAGTGTGTATAGGTAGTTTGCGTTTTTAGTCAAATATTGGTATTTTAGCTAAAGTAGTGTTGGATGGGGAGACCTGTGAATGTTTTAATATGATTCTAAGTTACAACAATGTTAATAATTTGCACAATCCAACTTCCTGGTAATCTTTAAATTTACAAGTATTCAAGTGATTGGGTAGTTAACATTCTAGTGTATGTTCCAATAAAATAATTTTCTTTCACACAAAAGATCTATACTCTCATCGGCTTCTTTTTTTTCATTATTATAGAATATTATACAGCACATTAGCTTCAATGGCAAAGAGCGCTGATGCCAACAGCATCTGGTGTTCCCAGACGGTCACCCATCCAAGTACTAACCAGATCCAACGTTGCTTAACTTCGCTGATCATACGGGAAGCGGTGTTTCAACGTGGCCAAGGCCGTTGACTATTTCCAGGATAGGTTTTACATAAATTTGCTTGATTTTACAAACAATGTCTTGTATTTTAACAACCATTAGACTTGGAGATTGCAATTATAATGTACCTATTGACCATATATCCTTCTTATTTACTCTTAAGAATGCTGGCAGCTTCACTTTTTTTTCTTCGTCCTTTTTTAGTAATCAAAACTAACATTTCAAGTGTTGGTATGTCAGCATATTTTTTCAGCTCCATATGCTTTTAATTCATTAAAATTTAACTATTTTTCTAACAGTATCTCAAACTCATGAAGATATTAATTTATACATTGTCATCCCATAAATGACTATCTTCATGTTAGTCGAAATTTTTTGGGGTTGATCTATAAAATTATTCACCTAGTTATATATAAACATCTGAATCATTTACCTGTAATCTCGTTTTTATTGTACATACGTTATCTCACTGATCAGTGATAAAACCAAATAATTCTAGAAAGGTACCAATTTTGTTTTTTCCTGACCGAAACTTAAATCTTGACGAGTAGAGTTATTTTCAATACATACTTCAATATATTTTAGCCATTACAAGAGCAATGATTAATTTACATAGTTTTTTATTCATACTTATTTTAATTTTTTCAGAGTTGTCATCTTTCATTTTCAAATATATCCTTTATTTATCAACCTCAAATTCGTAAAAAGAATTTTATATCTCAAATACTCAAGTTCTGTTGTTTCCTGCATAAACTCATGGAATCAGATGATCTCAAGATTTATTAAATCCATTAATTAAACAGACTTACATTTTAATGTATCAATCTTACAGTAGATTCGTAAGATTTCAACTGCTGTGGGCAGTTGAACTAGTCAAAATTTGATATTTTTTAGGTAAATCTATTATAAAGATAACTATAAAATAAACTAGCCGGTTTTTTTTATAAATAAGAATATCGGAGACTAATAAAAAGTTTACATCTAATGTTTATTTATATACATTTTTCTAAATACAAATATATATTCACCTTAATACTGCATTTAAAAAAATTATTTTCTTATAATACTATTAAAATGATTTACTTTGAAAAATATATTTTTGCTTACATCTAAATCACAAGCATGGAATGTGAAATTAAGAAAGTCTATGTAAATTATATATTCAGTTTCTTTGTGTTGTTATCAACATAAGACTGATTTGTATATAGGATACAGCATCCATATTTATATAAGGCCATTCAAATCTTTCATAGCCATTCACAAATGTGTGGCAGTTAGGGAAAATTTAAATACATGCAAGAGAAGGATATCACAGAAGTAATAAGTCATACCTTGATAAATATACTGAAACATGAAAAAAATCATTATCAATGTAAATCAGTCATTAAAATACATCAAACTTGTAGTTAGAAAGAAACTATTTTAACCGAACAATTTTAACATATTTGAGAATTCTGGTCAAACAACTTCTTTTCATGGTTGTGAAAAGTATTTTACATAAATATGGTAGAAATAAAAGAATTAAAATACAGACACCAAAAAAATATAACCATAATTGTGTAAACCGACATGGCAACCAGAGAACGCAATATTGTACTGTCCCAGATATACCTGAAATGAAAAAAAATAGAAATAATTGTTTGTAGCAAAGTTATCAAAGTATTTTATTCACAATTACATCTACCCCAATCTTCAAACAAATAAAATTATAAAAAAAAATGGATATAATAAGGCATCCACCAACCAGAGGTAACAAATGGTTTCAGTAGAAGGCAAAACCCTAAATCACAGATTAAATGTAAATAAAAAAACTAACATTTGTCTTCACCTCTTATAAAAATAGCGGAATATTTTTAAGTTCATTAAAACTATCATTTTTAGGGGGGGAAAATCTATAGAAACTTGTTTATTTTTAAGCAAAGTTATTATTCAAGAAAAAATTGTAAAACTAAAAAAAACAATTCAAGGTCATTTGGACAGAATTAATATTTTATGATTTGTTGGTGTAATGACCGGCGAAAAGCAAAATTAGTTTAGTTCCTTCCAATGTTCATACCACTAAAGGTCGAAGGATTAATGTTGTTCTTTCTAGTTATTCTTAAATTTAAATTAAGTTTATTCAAGAAAATTATTAACTATTAAATCTATACAACCTATATATATTTTTCATTTACGATTTTTTTTGTGGACTGCCTAGCTTCGATACAATTCTGTTATATGTTAAACACAGATCTCGTAGAACTAATAAATAGTTCTTCCATTCATCTTAAATGAAACTTATTATAAAAATATATATTAAGACTGAACTTTGGACATATGATGATAGTGCAATTAAATAAATGGAGAACTCTTTGGGAAAATTTTTGACAATTCAAAGTTTTATGATGATTGATGAAAAGACAGTTTTCAACCATACGATCTTAATAACAATTAGCTAAAGTTGGAGAACAATGGATAAATATTCGATTTGATCATCATATTAATCACACAAGTAAAAAATTGTACTGACCATTACATAGAATAATCAACCAAGAAATTATATAGATGACAGATCAATAAATACTTTGATTATTGTAATACTTCATTTTATAACATTCCAAAATCACTAATTGATTGAATTAAAAAAATGCAGAACTTAGCTCCTTGGTTGTTTATGAAATCACAATATTTTTATTATTGTAATAAATTATTTTACAACATTCCAAAATCACACATTGATTGAATTAACAAATGTAGGACTTAGCTGCTTGGTTGTTTATGAAATCACAATAATTTGATTAAATAATATCCATTTTAAAATAACTTATTACAAGATTTCCGTCATCACTTTCAAATGTCATCAGAGGAACTGTTGATACCTTACAGAACATCATTCCTCGGATAGGTCGACAATATTTTGTCTATGCCTCTTCATTTTCGAGACTTTCAAAGAACAAATTAAAAACTTAAATTTTCAGTGAATGTTTCAAATAATATTCCCTTGTTCTTAAATTTTCAGTGAATGTTTCAAATAATATTCCCTTGTTCTAGCACAGTATAAAACTAACTTTTGAAAAATGTTAGCAAAGCAATTTAAAAGAATTGTATCGTGAATATTCTATGGATGCAACAACAATCAGCGATACTTTATAGAGCTGGAATTTATCTCGGCTAAAAATTTCAAAAGTAAATGAAATTCGCTGTTAGGTAGCATAACTCACACAGACCTTCATCATATCTTTTGGTTGTATAATTTGAATATTGAAAAAAAATACCAACCTATAATGGCAAACCCAAATCCATAATTTGTTTTGCCCATTCGATATGAACATGTCGGCACTACAATTTCATGTAAAGTTTTTTCCTTGGTTTCAAAGGTCCAAACATTGTTGGGTTTATTCAAAGGCCAGAACTCGTTAGCTTTTCCATCACTTTTTTCACTTCCATAATGGAATGAAGAATGTTCATGCCCTGAAAATATTATTGATGGCTTCAACCTGGTCACAGCCTGCAACAGTACATTGCAGATAAATAAAGAAAAAAAAAAATAATTTGAAGTTAGAATTTCCTTTCAGGCATTCAAAAATGTGAAAACAAAATTAGAAACAAATGTGAGATGACAACAGATGCAGATAAATAATTTAACATTCAGCTGCCATCTTTGATTTATTGTCATCTAAAATGTGATGTTCCCAACAACTTTTGAACATCTTTTGCTTTTGCATCCTAAAACATGACATATTTAATAGTTCCAGTCTCTTTATTAATGCAACCCGTATGATCAGCGAAGTTAAGAAATGTTGGGTCTGGTTAGTACTTGGATGGGTGACCGTCTGGGAACACCAGATGCTGTTGGCGACAGCGCTCTTTGCCATTGTAGCTAATGTGCTGTATAATATTCTATAATAAAAAAAAATAAATAAATAAACTATTAATGCAAATTTATTCAAGTTTTTCATGTAAATGAACACATTCACCAAACAAGCACTTCCATTCATAATCAAAATTAATTCCTACTTTTTTCATATCTTTCTTTGTGAGAACCAATACTGGAATATGTGACAAAAGGATTCTTAGCTCAGTATCTGATGCAGGATCCACTGTTTCAACATCCTTCCAACCATTACCCATTACATTAAGCTGAAAAAAAAGAAAAAATGTCAATATAAGCAATGCAATTAAGATTTTTAAATTAGTTTTTCACTTTCATAGATTATACTTTGGCCTTCTTCAGCAGTACATTAACACATGATGTGTCTCTTCTCCGGCTTCTTTAGATGAACATAACTCATTTTTCACTTCAGAGAACAAACATTGACATAAATAAGGACGAGATTAATTCCAAGACTCGTGGTCATGGCTTCGAACTACATCCTTTATATCTGGCTAATGGAGAGTAGTCTTAATTGTGTTGTTCATAGTTGGTGATTTGTGGTAAGGAAGGACAGCTTTTCTCTGCTAAATGCTATGAACCATACATGTGTGGTGGGGCATATTAACTGATTATTTATTTAATGGATAAAGTTACTAATATTTCAAATGTAGTCACCATACTACATAAAAGCCACATTCAAATGTAAACATGTTTAAGCAGAAAAATAAACATAAATAAAATTAAAATGACAAAGAGAAACCTTTACTTACATGAACCAAATCCAGAAATTTGTACTTTGACCTGATTGTGTTATTAAATGTTTTGTAGAACCTCGTCTTCTTTGCAGTCGAGTACATGTCGCTGCCTTCACCTCCGATGTCGTTGTCCCCGGGGACGTAAATAACATGCTGAACAAAATCATTTTGTTAGTGGCAGATTTTTTCAATTGGTAAGATATTTAAACAGCATCATGACCTATTCATACCTAATATCAAAAACTAGTATTATTATTTCTATTAATTTTATTATTATTATTTCTATCAAAAAGATCTTTGAAACGACAGCAATTCAACTGAACAAACTTCTGCACCATAAAGAATATTAGGCCATTGAATCATTCAGTGAATAATGTCTAAGAATAATAAATAACTAATTATTCAAACTGCAAAAATACTCAACTTTTGAAAACTTGACATTAAGAAGATAAAACCATGAAATTATTACTCGAACTAACAATTCAAGATAAATGTTTTATATCATTGTACTCAAGTCAATTTCATCAAACTTTTTATATTGAAGCATTTCATCAAACTTTTTATCAATGTTGTTACATTGAGGCATTAATAATAATTAATTAAAATAAAATGATAAAAATTGTCATGAATATATAATAACTTACAGCTGTTCAGATATACAATGGAAGCAAACCTGCCAAAGATCATAAACTGTATCCCAAAAAACCTTTAGCTTAAAATATTACATTTTTAGAGTCGGTAAGACACATAACAATCAATAAGATAGTTAAAGATGTCAAAAACAAAAAATGAAGTTGGCTTACACCAGCTTCCCACAGTCATAGGAGCATTTATGAATTTGATCTACATTAACTAAATAGAATGTTCCAGGTAGTTCAGTTTAGGTATTTCATCAACTATCATTATTCTAAAATAAACTTGAAAATAAACACTAGAAAATAAACACCCCTTAGGGGTTACACCCAGCTAATACATACATACATTTACAAGATAAATAAAACATTATTAAACTGAAAGCAAGAAAATGTTAGTCAAATTACTACATACCACAAAAAACATATTGAACACACAACTAAAATAAAAAAGGAAAATAAAACAAATAATTGAATCAATTGATGGTCAAAAGAAAAAATATTCGGAAATGACAAAAACATTGCAAGATTTTTGTAGACAAAGTTAAAAATTGAATAAACATTTATATTGATTATGAAATTATTGAAACTAGCCAAGAGTGACTGTTGAGTGGGTAGTGTATTAAATAAACAAATTTTGTTTAATAAACATTATATTTTTTCAAACAAAAAAATCTTTAGTCAAAACTTCTCATGCCAGAGATGTCACCATAAAAACAACATAGTCATCATTCAACACCTCATCATCATTTAACAATACATCATTACTTAACAAACATCATCAGCATTCGAAATTCCAGATAAGAATGACTTATCCATTCACTTCTATTCTGAGCCAAATATTTATGCAGTACTATGTTTTGTTGTTGTTGTTGTTGTCGACCCCACCCTGTGGTGTTGGCACAGTGGGCAGTTTGGTGTGGTATGGGTGTCTGGTGTTATTTTATGTAAGTATTCTTTCAGTATGGGGGAATTGTTTGTTCTCAGCTGTGTCAGTGTTCTGCACATGTGTGGGAGGGATTGTTCAGTGATGTTAGTGTCGGGTGCTTTCCTGTTTATTACTTTGTTTGGTTGGGTACTGTTGGTGTAATTTGTGACTATTTGTGTATGTGTCTTTCTTGTGCTGTTTTACTGTTTGGTTGGTGGTTTGTTCTGGGGTGGTGTCTATGTTGATAGTGTAGTTACTGTTGTTACCAAAGATTGTTTGTTTCATATACCTGGGGTTGTTGAGTGAGTGAGTGAAGTGGGTGGTTTGTCTTAACTGTGATGCATGTAGTTTTAGGTGTGTCTCTATGGGGAGTATTGTTTCCTCTTGTAGGTGTTGGGCATTTGTATCTAATGTGGATCTTGTGGCTGTATTTTGGATGGTTTGGAGTTTATTGATGTTTGTGGTGGCTGTGGTGGGTGACCAGATGGTGTTTGCATATTCTATGATAGGGCGTGTGATAGTTTTGTATGTTGTAATTAGTTTCTTTTATTTTCCCTCGGTGTGATAGTGAGGGTGATAGTGAGGTGTGATAGTGAGGCTTACAACATGTTTAATGTTGAGATGTGTTGTTTACGTGTTTTGAGTGAGTTTGGGGTCGAATGCAGTACTGTCATCTCAAGACTTGTTTCGTTCACTGGGTGGTGGTCTTCCTTCATCCAGGTTGTATCTCCACCACCAGTTCTATTGGCAGATGTGATAATAAACATTTTTAGGTTAACACTTTAAGGTCAGACGGGAACTATAATTCTACTCAATAAGACTTGTTTTCAAATCTAATTTAATTTTTTTAGAAACAATCAAACCTCAAATGGTTAATTGGTTACCATAATTCTTTTGAGTAGAAACTTTAAAAAATGTTTTTGTTTTGAGAGTAGATAAAAATGTTTCTCAATAAACATTCATTTAGATTGTCTGCATATAAGGTGATAGTTTTTTATCTCTTCATTTCTCGTCATAAAGAAGAAAACAAAATATGAATATGTTGTAACCTATCTGAGAAAAGAATCATTCTTTGACGGATATTCAGCTTTAATCTTTATTTAAAGTGTTTCACTCTAATCTAGCACACTATTTGCATAAATACTTTGGTTATTCAACTTTTTTAAGCTATACTATTAATGTTCAGCCTATCAAACTCTTTGATAAACAATAAAAATGTCCACACCTTATTAAAGATTGTTTTCAATTCAGGCACATGCATACACACAGTTGTTAAGATCAATCTTATTAATTACAGCTGTTACTACCCAACATTTATTAATGAACACAATACTTCAGGACGAAATATATCTATTCAAGTAAAAACAACCACATATAGAATAATCATAAACCTTTTCGCATTTCCAATCTATTTTTCTCAAATCAGATAACTACAGCACCATTTACATCTGTAAAAATAGAAAATTTTTGTTTTTGGAGAAATTATATTCAATAATTTTAAAAATATGATCAGATTTCTTATATAAGGAAGTACTTTATAAAAATGGTAAATTAAAAAAATATATTTTGATTTAATTGAATTTGATGAAAAAATTGTTGCCTACTTTTACTGAATCTGGAACATGAAGAACTTTTTTGAAATAATCTGCTTGTGTGGAGAACTGTTCATCTGAACAAACACTTCCATCATTGAGCAGGTCGCCCAGAAAAACTACAACTTCTGGATTGGTTTGTTGCAGAACTAACTGAAAGCTTCGTCTCACAAACCTGTTGAATGAACAAACTTTCATATTATATTGCTACATTTAATAATCAACAAAATTAAACTGTATATTCAAGTCACAAATTTGTTTTATTTCTACTGTGTAGTATGATGGAAAACAGTTGATTTCACTAATCTAAATAATAAATATTTTCTTAAGTGAAATGAAAAACCAAACAATAAACTTGTCATATTCCTTTAAACTACTCCTTGAATAAAACACCTCATAAATTGATGGCTAAAAATTAAAAAAAAATAGGAAATATTATTTATAATTTTGAACACAATATCTTTCTGATCGCATTACAGTCTTAACAAAGGTATTGATATTTGGTGAAAATGCATGCAATAGCAACTAAAGATTAATGAATTAAGATAATCGAAGGCAATTACTAATTAGCCAATGTTTTATCATAATCTAAATAATACTACCAGCAAGAAGTAGAAATCATTGTATCTACAGCATATGTCAATGGGCAAGCCTACTTTCAGAAGGTAAATACTAAAAACGAAATCAATAAATGTACTGCACATCATTACAAAAAATTTACCCTAATACATATTTTGGACTGGGTGTGTTCATTGTCCTATAGCATCACATAAAATGGCTGTTACCGGCCATTGCATACATCCGACGATGTGTGAATGAGTTGAGTAATGAAGCACCATTGCCAGAAGTATTTTGCAAATGTTTTATTTTCAATAACATTTTCTTCAATGCCATTTAGTTTAACAAGAACTCATAAGATATGATGACGTTTTACTGTATTTTTAATATCTTTTGAATGGTATTAAAGATAATATTGAATGCAAACGAACATTTAAAAAAATATATTGCAACTTTGCACAAGGCTGTTTAGTTTAGAAGATTGATTATGAAGAATCCTATTTATAGCTTTATAACCGACTGTAATACCTAGGTCACCCACTTGTAGCCACCTAAGATAATTCCCCCCCCCCCTGGGACAAGAGGAATGTTCAAGTTTGGTCACCAGAAAGCGTACTTCATTCAAGTTTTTCTTTGAAAAATCTTGGTTGACTATATGAAGTCACTTTTCAGCTGACAGATGGTTGATGGTCCTGCAATCGCTCTGTCTTGGTGGAAGTCTTGATTGAGGTCTTTAGCTATCCTCTGGGTTATCCTGAGCCTGTAGATTAGTCGGCCTCTTCTTAAGCCTATCCGTTTTATGTGCACGCCTCATTCAATCCATTCAGCGGTAGAGTTTTTAGCCTCTTTACATTCTTTTGATGCTAGGCTTTTCAGCTTGGATGGCCTTCTTGTCATTCTAGGGGTTTTCCCCTACTGCAGGTTCTTTGACCTCTTCTTAAGTCTATTCATTTTAAGTGCACCTCTAAGCACTTTTTTGATATTTTTCATCCACATTGAGCAATTTTTGCAGTCTCTGCTTTTCTTTTACTCTTCCCAGCCCAAACAGTTTCTCTTCATACAGTAGGTTTTTCAACCTTTTTCCTGTAACTACATGCGCCATGTAGGTTAGAAGATTTGATTATGAAGAGATGTTTTAATGAATATGATTAATAGTTAAACGATTTTTATTCTATAGCTTTATAACCGATTGTAAAACCCTAGATTACCTCTTGTAGTCACAAAATACATGAGGCAATGATGCTTCATTATGTAACTTATTCACATAGTTAGATGCTTGCAATGGCAGTCACATGCATTGGCATGGGACAGCAAATGCAAACACAGTTTTATCAACTATGAAACCTTACAAAATGTTAACTTTACAATTCAATACTTTCTGTAGAACAATACGAAAAAGTGAAAAAAAAGTAATTCTTGATTATAAATATGCATTAGAATGAAATTTATGCAGAGCCTGTTAATTCAAGGAAATTTACAATCAATATTTAAAAATACATTGGAGTGATAATGAATCCTTCAAATATACTGCACTATATATCAATATCTTTTCATCTACAAAGGTCAGAAGGGACTAAAAAGCTGAAGTCACCTTCAAAGAATCTTCTATAGATTATTAAAAGTTTATTAACCTATCAATACCCTACAAATTTTGGCCATAAATCACAAATAAATTATCATACTATTGCTTAAGGATTTTCATAGAAATATATATTTTTTTTTAATTTTAGAATTGAGAATATAAGACTGGAAAAATGAAGATAATACGATTATCATAAAGCTTAGAATATATTATGAATGAACAAAAGCCTAGTCCAATGTTCTTCATCCGATTGATATATAGAGAAATGGGTAAATTGAAAGCAATTAAAGGTATATTTCAAGCAAAGCATCTAAATATTATGCAAGTAATATGGAAGCTAAATTGCTTTTACCTGTAAAGGAAATAAATCAAGTGCAATGAGTCATTCGAAATAATGAGACAGTAAATGTAATCTAATTATATTAAATCACGAAATAATGTCATAAGAATACATCATTAATCACACAATCATGCAGCCTTCAAACACACCGACTAAGATTTTGAAAACAAAAACTACATGAAATGGTGCAAATTTTCATGCTATTAAATAAATTGATAGTATATAAATTCAAATTTAGTCTGGGCTACTTATGATGAAAAAGAACAACTTCAATCATTTTAGTTTTGTCTAAATTTGGTCACACTTACTTTGCAATAATTTTATTTTTATTTTACAGCACATCAATCTATTAAACCTCTATAAGCAAAAGTAATTTTAGCTCTCAAGAACTACTTTGCTAGAAATGGAGTCGCCATTGTGGACGACTGATCATCACTGGAAATACCGAAAACAATTTTATTAATCAGACACTAATTCAAGATGATCTCTGACATCTAGCTTTATCTTTGAGGCTGTTAGGAATATAAATCCTTTGCACACTCATTCCTCCTATCTCTGAGTGGGTACTCATTTTCCCCTAGCATTGTTTTTACCATTGTCAAACCACCCCAGTCTCATTATTTTCCATCCATGATGTGCTGTAGCCAAACATTTAGAGCTATTTTACTTAAAAAAAACTTCACCCATTGCCAGAAGAAAAAATCCTGATGGATCATAAAAGAAAGGTTTTTAGTTGGCCTAGTAATAATTTAACCTCCGTTCTGAAAACAGTTCAACTCAGATGGCAAACATCATCACTGGAGCACCTGGAGAGCAGGATTAATCTTTGGCAGAAACTTTAACTGTATTAAAAAGTCTATTAAAGCAGTTGAAGGATTTAGTAATAAGGAATACAAACTATCACTACTTTATCATCACATCCTACCCGAGAGAACCATGTTATGGCTTCTTAAGTAGTTCTATTTTGGAGAAAATTATTTCAAGAACATTCACATTTGGTAAACAAATGTAATCAATAGTATTTATAAATTAATGTAATTCAATCCAAATTGTAGAAAAACAAGACTTCATGAAACTTGGAACCTAGCTTTATTTTAGAATATTTTAATTTTAAAATAAGAAAAATGTTAAAACCATTCGAATAATAATTATCTTACCTTGTAGCATCCCAAATGTCGACAAAGCTAAATATGTGACGCCTTTCTGATATCGAACTCAAAATTTGTGGATCGGAGACAAAAAGAATACGAATGTGTTCTTCCTCTGGTGGAATTATTGTTGGCCATGTTCCCACATTTTTGTAGTATGATAACCATTCGTTGTGAAAAACAAGACATATGAGACCAATAGAAGCTATGTAGAATTTGGGCAACCTGAAAATTAGAAAATCAATTAAATTTAATATGTAATTTGTTAGACTAGTAAACTTTTACATGTCAAGAATTAGTCTAAAATCTTCATATCATCACATTCAGAATTATAAGCTAGGCAAAATTTATTCTTGCCATTTCAAAAAAGGTGTCTACAATACCGAGTGTCAGAGTGTATACATTTGAAGTTTTCAGACGTTAGCTAAAGACTACACCTTAATACAGGCATAATGTATTCATGTGTTTAATGATGAGACATGTGACCCATGGTCACCAAAAAAGTTTATTTAAAAATGAAAAAATTTACTAACACTTAATGTACACTTCATAACTATTCATTTAAAATAGAAATCACAACTGTAAGTCAACAAACAAAAAAATGTGAATATTTTATTTTAAAATGGAACTAGTTATGCCTAAAAAGGCAACTGGCTTAAATGTTGAGCAATTATTGATTTTTCTAATGTACAATACAATTGTAAAACTTAAAAAAACAATAAAACTAGTAATCCACGAACCGGACGGTACAAATGTCTCGCGATGATTCATTCAGTAACTTTAAACAAAATTCATCTCCAAAAATATCAAATTAAAAATGGTGTTACAAAGTGAGAAAACATCATTTTATCAAAAATTCACCTTAGGGACTTTTCATGTGTAC
>JARUHE010062530.1:0-15645 GCA_031471125.1 Archaeomysis grebnitzkii
TAAAGCTTATGTGAAAACTAAAAACTTGTCTAAATATTTTTAGATACGTTCAAAAATTGTTCAAGTAGTTAAATACTATTGATGTTAGAAAGAAAACCTACCTAAGCATGTGTTCTAAAATGTATCTTTACGTAATACCCGTAATTGACAGTAACCAAGAAACTCATTAGAAAAGAAACCCGTCTTCAATGTGATACGCTGATTACCTTAAGAGCCTTGGTTAGCTGACATTGGCCAAGCTATCTTTAGTCTTCCTCACTTGTCAACTCATAACGAAACAGTGACCATTCTAGCCAATTGCTGAAACACTCATACATACCCCCTCTCTCTCTCCCACTAAAAACACACATACACACAAACAGACAGAACACAAATGTTAAAATGATCCTCATCTTGTGATTCAACTTCCCATAAGATATGCTTAAGGCCTTACAGGTTATAAAAGCCGTTCACTATAAGTCTTCTTCATCCATGCAGGTGAGCATGGGTACGAGAAATTGGTAGGTAAAGACCAATGATTAATAGATGGTAAACACTTGATGAAAATATATGTTCAAGATTTGCCTCTTGCGGTTTTTGAGCCTTTTACCACCTACCCAGTTCATAGTATTCTTTCATTTTTCATCATATCTATTAAAACCAGAGATTTTTCACAAAACAAACTTAGGTTATATCCAGCTGATTTTTTAAAAAATGAATTAAGCGAGGGTTAAGTGAAGGTTAGGTAAGGGTTAGGTTAGATTTAGGTTAGGTTAGATGATGTTTAGGTAAAGGTTAGATGAGGGTTATGTTGGGTAAGGGCTATGCTAGGTTTGTATGAAGGTTCCGTTAGGCTAGGTGAGGGTTAGGTTTAAGGTTAGGTAATGGTTAGGTTATGTTATATTTAGGTAAGGGTTAGATGAAGGTTCGGTTAGGTAAGGGTTATGTTAGGTTTATATGAGGGTTCGGTTAGGTTAGATGAGGGTTATATAAGGGTTAAGAAAGTGTTAGGTAAGGGTTAGGTAAGGGTTAGGTAGATGTTAGGTAAGATTTAGGTTAGGATAAGGTTTAAGTTAGGCTAGGTGATGATTTGGTAAGGGTAAGTTGAGGGTTAGATTTCGGTTAGGTTTATGTTAAGGTTATGTTAGGTTAGGTAAAGGTTGATTTAAGTAAGGGTTAGGTTAGGTTAATTAAGGGTGAGGGAAGGATATCTTTTACAACAAATAACTCTCACCTAACTTCATCTGAACCTCCCCTAATCAAACCTAACCCTTACATAACCTAATCTAACCCTCACATAATCCTTACCTAACCTAACTTAACCTAACCCTTACCTAACCACACCCTCACCTAAATGTAACTCAATCTAACCATTACCTAACCCTCACACGAACCATACTCTCACCTAAATGTAACTCAATCTAACCATTACCTAACCCTCACACGAACCTTACCTAACTCTCACATGATCTTTAAAAAAAACTATCCGTTGGATGTGGAGCACTTCAGCAACACAATAATGCATCACTTACGGATATTGTTTAGTGTTTTTGCGGTAGCCCAGGAAAATATCATACTACCCAAACTAACAATAAATTGTTGTACTTGATTTGGAAATAATTCTTACTGTTTGGAAACATTTAACCATCTTATAACTAAGCCTTAACCAAGAAGTAAGCAACGTACGATATTATATACAAATATATAAATAAAACCACGTAAACAATAAGCAAACCCTATCTTGTTTAATAGAAAAAGAAGATAAAGAAATAAATTTAAACATATCGAGGGAAACAATACTCTCCATGAGAAGGAAAAATACAGCATTTGATGTAAATTTTGGGAATCGAAGATAAATGTGTTTGTAATAAATATTCAGAATGCATCGAATTGACTTGGAGTCCACCAGATTGAATACATGATATTGTGTTGAAAAAACACACTACTCCGATTTATTATAAATATAATTTTATATTTGTAGATTATCTTTTGAATTTTTTTTACAAGTTTATTTTGAATTATATTTTTGTTAAATTGTGTTCTTAAAATATTCTCTGGTTTAAGTCATCTTAAATCATGGTGATCTATAAATGTACGTTGATGAATGTAATCTTTTTATTGGTTTCATTACAGTTTTGTCTGTGAATAATGTAGATTATGAGCTATTGTTTGAATAATTTGAGGTTTATTGAGTGTAGCACAAATATTAAAACATAACTACAAATGATCTTGACACAGATCACAGTAAAACTACATAACCTCTAACTTTAGAAATAAAAGTAAAACGAGGATAGCATAAAATAATAAAAGCGAGTTTAGTTGAGTGGCGAAGGGCCTTCCCGTTATAATTTAGAGCATTTTCGAGTGATAAAAGCGTCGATGCCAAAACTTTCGAAATTAAAAACTTTTATTTGTTAAACGGGGACAAATTTGGAGGGAACCTCTTAACCCTTTAATGCTTGAGTAAATATTCTTACAAGGAATAAGACTCAATACATTTAGCGTTGAAAATAGCTTTAAGTTGTTAGGAATATTAGATGTGATATGATACATCAACGTCTTAGCGTTGAACCATTTTGAATAATACTTTGATTAAATTAGAGCCATTTTTTGTTTTTACTTTAATACGAAATATTAATTATTTTCAAAACGTTTGAAAGTGAAGAAAACAACGCAGAAGTTTTTTTTATGACGGTGAAAACTCAAGATTTTCTCATTTTTTTTTCGAAACCATTTTAATCTTAAAAATCACCAATGGATGTAGTTGCAAGACATCTTTACTTTTATTTTTCATGAAATTTATATTTTTTGTTTCCTTAATTGTTTTATATTTATATCTTCTACTTTATTTAATTCTAATCTTTTCTCTTGTTCAGAAAAGAATATAAGAAAACAAATATAGTTGTTGCGCAAACATTTTTTCATTTGCATGATACTAGTTTATGGCATTAATTTGAGGCTGAGTATTGTATCACCTCAAGATTATAAAACAAATATGTAAATTTTCAGATTCGGAAAAAGAAACATTCTTAAAAAATGTTTCATTATCTCGTAACCAAAACAAAACAAAACCAAATAAAGATTAAAACAAAATGAATAATGATTTTTTCGAACAATATATAATTCCTTTTGAAAAATGAATGATGAAATTGTTTTCATACATACACAATTAAAAATAAATAAATAGTATTGAGTATGAGGGAATGTCTTATATAAATTCAATGTATTTAGTTCTTTTTAGTCGACACACTTTTCTACTCGTTCGTGAGTTTATCAAAGCATGTTGTTACGAGTATAAAGTTATTATAATGTTATTACTATTATAATTTGAATTATTATAAGTTAGAAATCACATTATTGAAAACATTAATATAATTTATAGTTAGGCAAATACAAAATTTACACTAATGAAAACACTATAAACAAAATAAATTGGTGGATGTGTTTGATAGTTTTAATTTTATTTCAATTAGAAGTTTCAACTGTGTTTAGCATAAAAAACTAAATAATTTAATATATTTTATCATCACGTATGATCAACTATATGAAATATAAGACAGCTGCCTAACCTATAGTGCCTATGATTGTCAAACAAACTTATTTGACAAACTAATGACTAACTTATGAATCATCCGATTGAAATTAAAAGTAACAAAACACATCGTAAAAAATGACACAAAATAAATTAAACAAAATATAATTAAAAAATAAGTAAAAAATAAAACAGAATTAAAAAAACAAGTAAATATGAAAACCAATTAAAACCTGAATTGAGTAAACTTATGATTCAAAATTAATGAATTTGTTTCAAGACCAGAAATTCCATAATACTAAAATGTCAGATTGGATTAATTGTTGGTTTTATGAAGATAATCTCGAATTAAATACTCGCAACAAACAAATAAACGTTCATTTCATTAGAGTGTCTTTGTATAATGTAACTACTCTTTGTGTGAACGTGTGTACATGCGTGCGTAATATTATTGCGTGCGTGTATGTGTGTGTGTGTGTGTGTGTGTGTGTGTGTGTTTATGTATTTGAGCACGTGTTTGGGTGCATGTGCGTGTGTGTTTATGCGGGTGATCTTAGTTAGTTACATGTATGTGTTTCTTGACCTTGCTTTGCTGTTTCTTTTAATCGGCTTTATGAATTAAACATAAATATGCGTATTTTGTACATGCAATAGACAAGAAAAAACTTAAAATGTATTTTTATATTGCTTTCTAATTGTTACAAGCTGAACTGACAGTTGTTCATAAGAAATGCATTTGTGTTATACATTTGGTAGAGCACAATGGTTTCACTTTATCTAATTAGCTTAATAAAATATTAAATTATTATATAATTTAATTTGATTGTTTATTCTTATTATAATGAGCTATGGTCACATCTTATGCCAAATAGGTTACCGATGAAGGTATTCTATTATTATCAAATGAAAGCTCAACTATTTTCTAATCCTCTTTTTTATTTAACTTTAAATTTTTTCTATGTTCAATTTTCATTAAAAAAATATATATTCTTAGATCCCACACAATGCCATTTTTCTAAGAGCCTTAGGTTTTTATATGTCTGAAGTGAATTAATTGTTGTCTAAGGCTTACTATTGTTATATTGATAACAACATCTGTATTAAGATTTAAAAAAAAATCCATACTAATTTTTGCAAGTAATTATACAATTTTCTTTGATGAAAAAGTGTTAGTTAAAAGAATACTTTTTACAAAAGTATTCAGTACAATCCGTAACTGGTTGCTTGAAGTTAAATACATTTAAACGACTGTAAATGATCGAGAACTGGGAATTGAGTGGACTGGGGAGACGCATCCAACAAACTTGGATTATACTGATGATATTATATTGCTGAGTGATGAGCTGGATAAGATGCAAACATTGCTGAACATATTAGATGAGAAAAGAAGAAAAACGGGGTTAAAGATAAATGAGAAGAAAACCAAAATTATGAAGACCGAAATTGTACCACATGGTAATATTCAACTAAATAATCAAAATTTACAAAATATGGACGCTTTTAAATACTTTGGAACAATTATTTCTAACACAGGATCCTTGGAGCTAGAGCTTACTGAAAGGTTAAAAAAGGACAATCAATTTATGGGTATGCTGAGTAAAGTGTGGAAATCCCGAAGGCTAACAATGCATATCAAATTGCGGCTATATACAACATTGGTCAAATCTGTTCTGACATATTGGCGAGAGTCATGGTATGACAACGAAACAGTTTCTAGGAGATTCCGTGTATTTGAAAATAAAGCATTGAGAAGGATTTAGGAGTAAGATGGCAAGACCGTGTCAGGAATGAAACAATCAGGGAAGTGACTAAAGTGCCGTACATTGATCAATGTCTGATGAGGGATAGATGGAAATGGCTTGGTCATATCAAAGAAAAGAACCCAATAGGATAGTAAGAGAAGCAATTGAGGGAACACTAGAAGGTACAAGGAGGAGAGGACGACCGAGACCAACATGGAAGAAAAAAATGCAGAGAGAAGCAGGTGACGGATGGGCTGATGTGTGTCGGGTTACACAGGACAGGGATGGTCGGAGGAATTATGTGGAGGCCCTTTGCGTCGCTCGGCGTTGGAGGCGATGATGATGACGATGAAGTATAATTGTTTATTTGTATTGTCGAACATTACTTGATTTTTAATTACTTACAAATAAATTTATATCATATTTACAATTATAATTTGTTTTTATTTGTATAATTTTTAAATTCCTTATAAATAAATATTAGCATTATGGTTATGATAAATAAAAATTAGTATTATGCTTATGAATAATTACAACGTTGTGTTGAAGTTTTTATGAAAAACATTTCTCTTCGATGTAAAATTCTTACAATTTGAATATGATCATAAAAATATTTTTTTTCAATTGAAAGTAAAGCATGAGACAAAATCCAGTAAGAATTCGATAGAAAAACTTGTTTTTCTTTTCAAACTTATGAAATTTTTAATCAGTTGACGTTAAGCACAAATTGTTTTACTGCTGAAGAATCACTTTAAAACTTGACCAGCGCCGCATTATGCTTAATTTAAAGCTTTTATACGACACAATTTTCCTTATACGGCTCGACAGTGTGATGATCGCCTCTAAACTCTTCTCTTTGAGCAATAAATTTCTTTCCTCGCAACTGTAAGTGTTAATAAACAAAAATGTTTGCATTTGTCCGCATAATTTTGATGTTTTACTGCACTTGCATAAAGGTTATGTCCGTGTAAATCTATTTTAATTTCATTAAAGAACTATTTCAGTTTTAAAGTTTAACGGAAATGTTGAGTTTAAAGTTATAAATTAAAGAAGATCAACGTTTTTGTGAACTTTTTGGTTAATCGATATAAATAAAGAAAAGATTAAAATAATGAGATCAGAAGATTGTGGGGATGTAAATAAATGTGAACGTTTTTTGTGATATAAAACTTTAAATAAGTATAATAACAATAAAATATAATTAAAACAATACAAATAATGACAACACCAAATACAGTTGATACTAATAGCTATAATAATAATAATAATAATAATAATAAATAGAAATGTAAAAAACAAGAAAAAACAATCACAAACATTTACAGATTTACATACACAAGTTACAAAGAAAAATCGAATATTTATCAAAATTTTAAAAAGAGGTTGGATGGTTGAGGTTTTAAAAAGAGGTTGGAGGGTTGAGGTTTTAAAAAGAGGTTGGAGGGTTGAAATTTTAAAAAAAAGTTTGGAGGGTTGAGGTTTTAAAAAGAGGTTGGAGGGTTGAGGATTTAAAAAGAGGTTGGAGGTTTGAAGTTTTAAAAAGAGTTTGGAGGGTTGAGGTTTTAAAAAGAGGTTGGAGGGTTGAAGTTTTAAAAAGAGTTTGGAGGTTTGAGGTTTTAAAAAGAGGTTGGAGGGTTGAGGATTTAAAAAGAGGTTGGAGGGTTGAAGTTTTAAGAAGAGTTTGGAGGGCTGAGGTTTTAAAAAGAGGTTGGAGGGTTGAGGATTTAAAAAGAGGTTGGAGGGTTGAAGTTTTAAAAAGAGTTTGGAGGGTTGAGGTTTTAAAAAGAGGTTGGAGGGTTAAAGTTTTAAAAAGAGTTTGGAGGGTTGAGGTTTTAAAAAGAGGTTGGAGGGTTGAAGATTTAAAAAGAGGTTGGAGAGTTGAAGTTTTAAAAAGAGGTTGAAGGGTTGAGGTTTTAAAAAGAGGTTGGAGGTTTGAGGATTTAAAAAGAGGTTGGAGGATTGAGGATTTAAAAAGAGGTTGGAGGGTTGAGGTTTTAAAAAGAGGTTGGAGGTTTGATGTTTTAAAAAGAGTTTGGAGGGTTAAGGTTTTAAAAAGAGGTTGGACGGTTGAGGATTTAAAAAGAGGTTGGAGAGTTGAAGTTTTAAAAAGAGTTTGGAGGGTTGAGGTTTTAAAAAGAGGTTGGAGGGTTGAGGATTTAAAAAGAAGTTGGAGGGTTGAGGATTTAAAAAGAGGTTGGAGAGTTGAGGTTTTAAAAAGAGCTTGGATGGTTGAGGTCTTAAAAAGAAGTTGAAGGTTTGAGGTTTTAAAAATAGGTTCGAGGGTTGAGGCTTTACTAATTTACCATCAATCTCCCACATCAATAAACAACATTGAAAAACCATAAACGCCTTCTCTACCTCACATGAATCGGCAATAGCACAAGTGAGGTAAGCTGTAGTTTAATTGAATAAGAGTTACCTCACTTGTGCTGTTTTAGATCCATATAGTAGTTTCATTCTATTGGTTATTTTATTAAAATAATTTGTAAAAGTGTCAAACATTTTGAATAAAAAAGAAGTGGAATTTTTAACAAAAAAATAAAATAAAAGTAACTTATACATTATAGAATTCATCTATAGAAGTTAATGGAATGTTTTCTTCGTTAAATTTAACATTGAAAATGTTCGAAAAACTTTTGTTAACACTAACATTTATCTCATTTAAATTTTGATCATTCGGACCTCCCCAGACTATTAAATTATTTATCAAAACTTGGTAAGCCAGACGAATGAATGAATATGTTATTAGTACAAGTAAACAATAATAACAATAATACTTATACAAAACAATGAAAACAGATTTTTATTGGAATATAAACGTTTCCTAATGTAATAGTCAAATAGTATTATCGAAACTATGGCAATAGAAAAGGAAAGAAGTAGCAATACCACATGCATAAATTATGGCTGAAAGTATATTGTAATAACATCAATGTTGTTTATTATTATAATATTAATAACAATTTAAATAAATGCATAAAATAAAAAACAAATAGCAAAACCATGCAAACGCAATGGTACATACAATAAAACATTTACGAAAAAATATATATAGCGAAGACTATATTTGGAATCTGTCGTTTGGTTATAACAACAACAAACAAACATGTATTGAAATAATTTTATTTGCATTAATAGGGCGAGTTGAGTAAACAAAAGATATTAAATCCTAAATCAACAACAAACAAACAATAACAAAAACAATAACACAACAAAACAATAAACAATAACAAACAATATCAAACAAAAATATATTGAAATAATTGTATTTGCATTAATAGGATGAGTTGAAAATTGTAATAAATTGTAATTATTGTTATAAAAGCAATAGCAATTCAGATAAACGCATCAAATAAAAAAAATAAAAACCATGCAAAACAAACGCAATGGTAATGACAATAATAAATAAAGAAAAAATATAGATAACAAAGGCTATACTTAGAATCTGTCGTTTCATTATAACAATAACAAACAAACATGTATTGAAATAATTGTATTTGCATTAATAGGGCGAGTTGAGTAAACAAAGGATATTAAATCCTAAATCAATATAAATACTGACTGACATTTATAAATGCTTGTAAACCTTTATTACACTGAAATATACATCGATGTCAGTCAACGATGTTGTCAATCTGTTTGCAACAATAATTCTCTTGACAATTTCAACAAATATCCATAATAAAGAGACAATATCAACAGATTTATCTCGTCATTCTCTTTATAGAAGTTTAGTTCTAATGAGAACATGTTTTAAATTTTAACAAATGAAAATTGTTTGAAAAAACAAATAATTGTTATTTAAATATTTTTATATTTATTTAAGAATTTTGAGTCGGATTTCAGCAGAAAAACGAAGACAAAATTCAATAAAGATTGTGAAGTTATGAAATAAAACAGCTTATGAGGCTATAGGTGTAAATGGTTGATGACATCCACCAATTGGAGGAAAGTTTACAATTCAAGTATTTGAAAAAAATTCTTTGTTTTTTAAATCGTGATTTACTTAATTTATTTAGATAATACATTTTTTAGCGGTCAAACTTTACGACAGCTACTCTTTTTCACAACATTGACGTATTAAGAAATATTGTTTACTTTAATCATTTTTTACATTTCTTTCGGGAGTTTTTTTTATAGGTCTTCTTATTTATATATTTACACTCTTTACATACAAGAAGGTTGGGTTAGGTAAGGTTACATGAAGTTTTCTAGTTTTTCTATAACTTTCAAAAAAAGCTCATTGGTATAATACTCCATTGTTGTAAGAAAGAGTAGCTGTCGTAAGGTTTTACCTTTTTAGCTATAAGAAAACGATGGCTAAACATTGAAATACACTAATAACAAGTATTGTCTACGCGTAAAATAATAATAATAATAATTTAGTTATTTGTTTGGCACTATAAAGCAGCCACAGGCAATGTCTTGGCTACTATCTACCGTGCCTTACAACACAAGCAAATTAATAGTGTAAAACAATACATAAAAACAAATTTTAATTTACTTAAAAGAAAAAAAAACAAGAAATAAACACAACAAATACATCAGCATATAATCATAAGCATAAGTCGTACAGTCAACCGTGAAAACAAAACATACATACATCCATACAACATATAATTTACGCACCAACTCATGTGTACCATACCAATAAAATAACATATATAAAAATCACACGTTCTGAAATAAGCCAAACTACACAAAAACCTAGTGAGAGATGAAGTGAGCCTGAAAGAAATGAGTTTTAAGCTTTGAAAATCAATAAGGATTGCTCGGGAGATCTTAAGCTCTGTGGAAGACAGTTCCATATTGCAGGGGCAGCAAAAGCAAAGGATCTCCCTCCTAATGTACTTGCTTTGATTTTTGGTTTCGTTAATAAATTTTTATTATTATATCTTAAATTTCTGTTTGGATTGTAAGTATTTATCATGGAGGAAATATTATTTGGAGCTAGTCCATTGAAACATTTGAATGATAAGACAACTATTTTATATTGTATCCTTTGCTTAAAGGGAAACTAGGGAAGTTGGTACAGTATATGGGTGATGGTATGATATCTAGGTTTATTAGTTTTTAAATGAGTGGCTGAGTTTTGAATTTCTTGTAATCTTTCGATTTGGTATAATGGAAGATTGTAAAGCAAAGAATTACAATAGTCTAGATGTGAAGAGATAAACGAGAGAACTATTATTTCAGTTATTTCAGGTGTTAGGTATTGTCTTAGCTGTCTTATTTGTTTAAGGTGATAGTATAATGTATTGAATATGGTTATGAAATGACAACGTTTTGTCGAATAAGACACCAAGGTTTTTAAGAGTTGATGATGAGTTAGCTGATTCATGACCTATGGTTAGTGATTGTGCTGTTATTTTATTAACTTGTTGATTGGTTACGATAAATAAAAGTTCTGTTTTGCTGTCATTTATAAGTAAATTGAGGGTAATCATAAAATGTCGTATTTTGTCAATGCATTGTTTCATCTGATATTTTGCATGATTATAACTTAGGTTTGAAGGCTTGAAGGAAAAGTATATTTGATGGTCGTCTGCATAACCGGCTATTGATGAAGATAAATTGCTGATAAGATTGTACATTGATGATATGTATATTTTAAAAGTAAGGGTTTTAAGCAGCTTCCTTGAGGAACACCATGTTGTAAGGTTTGAGATAAAGAATGACAACATTTAATGGATATTTGGCTCTGTCTATTAGTTATATATAATTGAAGCAATGTTATAACTGTACCAGATATATTGAATACATTCTGTAGAATATTAATTAGCTTGTCGTCTTGTGTGAATCACTTGTGAAAAAATAAACGTGTAACGCTATTGTATAACTTAGGCCTATATGTTAGCTGCGTCATGCCCTAGACTTTAGTTCTCAATAATATTTATACATATTTCATAGAATTTTTTAATGTAGTACATACATACATTTGTTCGTAAGAGCTTTCTTGAAGTTATAGAATAACATTGCTACAATAAATGTTAATTATAGATTATAACTAAAAAAATAGATAGGTACAGTTTAAAAAAATACATGAGCCCTTAAACTACCATTATTTTTGTATTTATAAATGTGTTTTTTTTCACTTTGATTCATATATTATGTTGGTAAGAGCCTTCTTGAAATTATAGAATAAAAAGAAAAAGGAGTATAATTATAAAAACAATCAAAATTGTTCAAATTTTAATGTTTTTTATTTTATACTTAACATTTATAAAAAAAAATACATTCGTTAGTATGACTTATATATCCGTTAGTGAGAGCTTTTTTGAAATTATATAAAAAATAAAAAAAATTATTGCTTATATGTGTTTTTTAAATCATAAATACATATGAAAATAAAGTAAATATTTACAACCATTATTTTTCTTCTGGCTTCAATCATTGTGATTTGGAGTCACAATATTTTTCAAGCAAAGCGAAGACCGTAAATAAGTTGGACTGGTTGACTCCCAAGAGCCTAATTGTTGTTTTTATTATTCAAAGAAGAAAAAACGCATCACTGAAAATGTTTAAATAAATAGATAGAAAAGACATACAACATAAATACAAGTAAATATGTGGAATAAACATTAAGAATGTTAAAAAAACAAATATATAAGACATACAAAATAAATACAAATAAATGTGTGGAATAAACATTAAGAATGTTAAAAAAACAAATATATAAGACATACAAAATAAATATAAGTAAATATGTGGAATAAACATTAAGAATGTTAAAAAAAAATATATAAGACATACAACATAAGTACAAGTAAATGTGTGGAATAAACATTAAGAATGTTGAAGGAATAAATAGATAAGACATACAACTTAAATATAAGTAAATGTGTGGAATAAACATTAAGAAAGTTGATAGAATAAAGAGATAAGACATACAACTTAAATATAAGTAAATGTATGGAATACACATTAAGAAAGTTGAAGGAATAAATAGATAAGACATACAACTTGAATATAAGTAAATATGTGGAATAAACATTAATATAGCTGAAGGAATAATTAGATAAGACATACAACCAAAATACAAGTATATAAGTGAAATAAAAGTTAAGAAAGTTGAAGCTATAAATAGATAAGACATACAACTTAATTATAAGTAAATACGTGGAACAAAAATTAATAAAGCTGAAGGAATAAATAGATAAGACATACAACCTAAATACAAGTAAATGTGTGGAATAAACATTAAGAAAGTTGAAGGAATAAATAGATAAGACATACAACTTGAATATAAGTAAATATGTGGAATAAACATTAAGAATGTTGAAGGAATAAATAGATAAGACATACAACTTAAATATAAGTAAATAAGTGGAATAAACATTAATAAAGCTGAATGAATAAATAGATAAAACATTCAACTAAAATACAAGTAAATAAGTTTGAATAAACATTAAGAATGTTAAAAGAATAAATAGATAAGACAAACAACATAAATACAAGTAAATGTGTGGAATGAACATTAAGAAAGTTGAAGGAATAAATAGATAAGACATACAACTTAAATACAAGTAAATGTATGGAATAAACATTAAGAATGTTGAATGAATAAATAGATAAAACATACAACTTAAATATAAGTAAATAAGTGGATTAAACATTGATAAAGCTGAATGAATATATAGATAAAACATTCAACCAAAATACAAGTAAATAAGTTTGAATAAACATTAGGAATGTTAAAAGAATAAATAGATAAGACATACAACATAAATACAAGTAAATGTGTGGAATAAACATTAAGAAAGTTGAAGGAATAAGTAGATAAGACATACTACCTAAATACAAGTAAATGTATGGAATACATATTAAGAAAGTTGAAGGAATAAATAGATAAGACATACAACCTAAAAATAAGTAAATAAGTGGAATAAACATTAAGAAAATTGATGGAATAAATAGATAAGACATACAACATAAATACAAGTAAATGTGTGGAATAATCATTAGAAAGTTGAAGGAATAAATAGATAAGACATACAACTTAAATATAAGTAAATGTATGGAATACACATTAATAAAGTTGAAGGAATAGATGTCAAGTATAAATGAAAAAGCAAATTCTTTGTGAAGAAATAAATTTGTTTAAATTTAAATATTTATTTAGATTTATAAAGGTGAACATGGTCAGTTCTTGACCTTTGGTAAGAAAACATGAACGACTGAATTTAAACTCTATTCACTGGAGTTATAGCTTTTAAATTCCAAACAATTTCATTTACTTAATCTAAGTTTAACATAAAAACATATAAAAAAACACCAAACAGTCAAGTTTTAAAGAAATTGACAAGGTTGTATATAACAATGTATGAATTTAGGAAAGTAAAATTAAGCAGAATAGATTTATTTAAAAAAAACAACATCATACTGCTTATATATCCAACTATTTACTTGAATCCAAATACGTTCTTAACAAATGAAACAATAAACAAAACAAAAACAACATTACAATGAAGATATTAACCAATTTTAAACTAATTATACAAGAACAAAACAACAATGCAATTGAGGTTCATTAATAGGTATCTCAACTAGCCTAAAATGAAGTCAAACAACACAATATTAATCTATAATATTAAACTTTTACGTATTAGCCAACACAAACTATAAACGTAGGATATGAAACATAAAAAAACGAAACTAAGACTTTAAAGCAATTTAGATTAAATTAAGCAAATACAATTAACCAAAGTTAATAGTTTGAATGGAACCAGCCTAGGCCCACGTCTAAATAGTGTAATGAGATTAGGCTTTCCAGCCTAGTTTCTGAAACTAAACACCATGTTCCATATATTGAAACGCCAAATAACTAAATATTTTTGAATTAAAATATTTAAGTCTATTTTAAACAATTAAATATGTTTACTGTATAACCTAATCTTTGCAACTTAATTTAATGTTTAACATTTTAACATTTGAGGTTTAAAAACTAAAATTGATATTTCAAATAGCCAAGCATAAATTCAAATAAAACAATTAGACTAATAAACATATAGCCTATGTACTGTTCAACAAAAAATATACAAGCCTGGGTAATTGAACAAAGAACTGAAATTGAGCTAAAACTGTTAGCTATTTCCAAAAATATATAGGCTAGACCTTTTATCTATCAATATTTTTTCTCTAGTAAAACTGTAATTTTAGTTAAATGGGATATCATACATATTTTGGCAGAATTTCTACTGAAAGCTCAATTACTTAAGGTAATCTAATAGCAAATCACTTTTATTTTTTGTTAAATTTTCTTAAATTCCTGAAATTTTTATGAAACTGTTGTTTCAAAAAAAGTATTTGTGATTGATGAAGCAAATAACTATTAACTCCTAGAGCTTTTGTTTCATAGCCATTTTTCTGGAAACTTTTATTTAAAATAGTAAGCTTTTTATGAATTTATAGATTTAGTCTACTTATGATAATGTCCTATAAAATGTGTCAGCTAAAATTTGTTCGTTATATGAATCACTTAATTCATGCCCTTTGAATTATATTTAGTTCGACAATAGCACAAGTGAGGTAGCTCACATTTAATTAGCATAGAGCTTACCTCACTTTTGCTATTGTTGATCCATTCAAAGTCAGGACCACCCAACTGTTACAATAGCTATTATCTCAAAAACTATAAATTTGTGTAAGAACTTTGTTTAGTGAAAGTTGCCTAGAATGTGTAATTATTTAGTCCATTCTAAATAAACATTCTTGTAAAATAAAAAATATGGTTTGTCAAATCTTACAAATAAAAATGTTTTTATTTAAAAACTTTAAAATTAAAAGGCCAATATTTTATTCAAAACAAACACTGCTCAAAAGTCAATAATATGAAACTTTGATGACACAACAACATCAATTTTTTGCCATTTACCGAAAAGTAAACCATATACTATAGAGCTCCGCCACTACATTTCCGCGCTCGATAAAAACTACAGCAGTATAATTACTTATGTTGGTAAACAAGTTTTGAACTTATTGTAATTCATATTTGATTCCTAGTAAGTGTAGGTAAAAACAACTAATTAGCAAGAACAAATGTTTTCTTATTCATATAAAAGTTATATTCAACACATTCTACAAAGCTTGAAAAGAAATTATAAAAATTGTGGATTAAATAGACCTAACATTTAACTTTCATAAAAACTTTTTCCATTTTTTTAACAGTCTTTAAAGCTATTGATTTATATAAAATATATCCTCAATAAGAAATTAGGATCAAATTTATTTTTTAAACTTCTAAAACTTTTTTTGAATGTTTTCTTAAAAGAAAGCAAAAACACTACTTCACTTCGTCATACTTGTTAAGTTTGAAAAAATGTTCGTATTTCATAACAGTTTGATGACACGTTTAAATTTGGTTTATTAGTTGGTAATTTTAATATCTTACAT
>JARUHE010062641.1:0-15642 GCA_031471125.1 Archaeomysis grebnitzkii
GAAATGTCAATTTATCGAATTGTTTTCTGCGAAATATCATTTTATCGAAATATCATTATGTCGAAATATCATTTTGTTGAAATATCATTTTGCCGAAAAATTATTTTGTCGAAATATCATTTTATCGAAAAATTTTCTGATTGCAATTTCGACAAATTGATAATGCCCCGATTAAGTTAGTCAATGCTATGTCTGTTGTTTTATAATAACAATTATAATTTTAATAAAATAATCATCATATTGAAAATATAGTTTTTTCAAAACTGTCATGTATTGTAAATCGCAGAAGATTAGCAAATAAATTTACTATAAGTGTACAGACATTTTGTGTTTCTTTTTGGCATATTTTTCATGGTTCGGACCAATTTTTTCATTATAATTTTTACACCTATTTATTATTTGATAGCCAACTATAAACATCTATGAACTAAATTATATTATATCTTGAAAAATTTCGTGCCTACAAAATGAAACATAAATCATGGTAAAAAATTAATTATAAATAATAAACGTATTAAAAAATAAATGATTTGTTCCACGTAAATGTGAATTAAGCCTTCAGATTGTCGGGTTCATTATTACGATTGTCATATGTGGTTATATTTATATTCTATATTATTGTATTTCATTTCTTGAGATTATTCTTACCATGTGATTTACAGGTGTTTGTGCACTCCTTAATCAGTGGTGTGAAATAATTATTGATGGAATGTTTCCCTTCAAAATTGAATGCCAATTCTGGCCGACCCGACATCATTTTTTTATTTAGAACCAACTCAATTGTTGCTTCTTCAAATATGGTGTCCCATTTGCCTGAATATGTGAGCCTACACTTACAATCAATGTATGCCAAACCATTTAGTAAAAATAAGAAGTTTAATTAATTTTTGGAGAGAATGGGTTGGAATTAATCGAGCAATTTAGTTTTTCCATCAAAGCTATTGTTTTTGTTTGGATTGTTTTGAGACTTAGATATTAATTCTTCCAACTTACAATTTTTGCATTTTTTCATTGTTTTTTTAAAGTAAACCTATCGTTTAGTGTCATATATTTCTTCCAAAACTTTTCGTTGCTAACTTCGATTTTATTTCCAGATTTGTTAGACACAGAGAGCACTCAAGAAGATTTGATGACCTTGACTTCGGACACATTCAATGACGACATTTCTGAACACAACGCAGTGCCAATGAGGCCCAGCAATTTGGAACCATTGGCGCCGCCAGCTGGATCAGACATTCTGAATAAGGTTATTTATTTGTTCTATTTTCTAGTTCGAGTATGAATAGATTTTGTGGCACAAATGTGAAAGAAAGTTGCCGACTACTGTCATTGGCTATATGAACAATTAAGTCTCATCCAACTGTACCATTCCTATCATTAAAACTTTTGAATTGTTTTTACATCTACGTCGTGAACATTCAAAACCAATAACCACGCTGTTCAAAACCAACTTTATGAAGTAGGAAACCTTAAGAACATTTGTTTAAACGTTTCACTCACCTGTCAAGTCTTTTCAGACCTCCAAAACAGCAGAGACCTACACCTCTCCACTGAGCGAGCCATTGCCTGCTGGCGATTCGCTGCCCCAAGCAGGAACTCCGCTGTCGGTGCATCACGAACTCCAGCTGCTGAGAGAGCAGTTGGAGCAGCAGCAGCAGCAGACGCAAGCAGCCGTCGCACAAGTACATCTATTGAGAGACCAACTAGCAGCAGAAACTGCAGCCAGACTAGAGGCACAAGTAAGCATCATTTTGGTCACACTTATTTGACAACTTGTTCAATTCATTTTCAGCCTTTTAACAGCCACTGGTAACTCACACATTGTGCATTTCCACGGTGGTACATTCTAGGTGTATTGTGTATAAATATTGAACGTTTTTTCAATACTTATTGTCTTGGAAAGTACATGCACAAAAGATGACCAGGAAACTTGTCTATCGCCTGTGGAGCATGACTAGCAAATACTAAGAATAATTTTAACACTGGCCATCGTGTTGAACAAAGTGAAAGCATATTCAAAACTTAATGTCAACAAAACCTCACAAATTAAACATATGTGTCCTAATGGAATAACCACGTTGCCCAAATGTTGAGTTCCTTGCTACAGAACTAAATCACAGCCGTAGGGGAATCAACATTAATCAGCCCCACTCTAAAAAGGCCAATCAACACTTTGTCTTAATGTTCACCAAAATCTCTCATCTCAAACATTGAAATATTCTTAATTAACAAAGTCTTGCCACACACAGCACAACCCCAAAATAATTTCGATACAGACAATTTACCACAACACAGCTCACACTCAATGACTGCAACCAAAATATTCCTCTTTCTCTCCAGATTATCCCTTTCCACAATAGAAATAAATAAAACCTTTGGAAAAGCTATATGTCACGGAATAAAAAATACCTAGCACAGCAATAGACCAGAACGGCATATACTGGCTCGCAAACTCTATTTTTCACAGACAGGCACAAAGCAGATCATGCATATAAATTGGTCTCTCCTCAACTCTATTAAATCTATCCAAGTTATTCCTATACAATCTCCTCATTACAACACAAGACATATTACATCTCTGCTTTGCAGACGAGGTTATGGATAGGGCACACGAGGTTGACTTTCTCTTATGTTCTTAGGTCAATGATATTCCGTCTTGCAACTTTATTTTTTCTACGCTACGCTGATGTGAAAACACACTTCAGTTTGATCAGACTTCTTTTAGTGGGGAATTTAAATGAAGACGTCCTAGTTTTACATTTGTTCACCATATGAAATATTTCGGATTGTTCTATCAGTATTTATTAGCATTGGTTTTTTGTTGCTTAGTTGAAGTTTGCGCTTTGTATCTTTAGGGTGTTGAATAATCAAAGGGTGCAGCGCCAGGAGTATGCTCGTTTATTTATATATTCACTCATTCATTCATTTCTATGCAAACAATCTAGCTATTCCTTTAACACACCTAGATTACAAAATAGCAACCCATAAGTTACAAAACTACAAACAAAATCTTGAAGACTGGCCTCAGTGATACCCTTCCCAACCAAATCTTCAATTACACATAACACCAGACAGACATTAATCAAACATCCACCTCATTCAATCAACTTCTACCCCTCGCCAAAACACCTACAGCTCTTGCTCTCAAACCTGGCAAACATACATGATCTTCACAGAACATGTAAACTAAATACAGTAAAATCTTTTGCAAGTACAACACTCAGACTTCACTCACAAAAAATATTTATTATTTACTAATTCACTTGCAGCTTATACAAACAACCCTATACTATGTAGGTGTTGTGCTCTTTTCAAGCTCCCCTCTTTCGTTCATTTGGAGGCGCCTGTTCAGAATAACTCGGCATCTGAGTTTCATTGTTTTCTTTCTGAAAGAAGAATATGAGGAGGAAAACCAATAAGTTACTTGATGGGTTTTATTTATTTTCAGGCAAGAACTCACCAACTACTTGTACATAACAAAGAGTTATTAGAACATATCCAATCTTTAGTTCTTCAAGTGAGAGACTTAGAAATAAAGCTGTCGTCTTCTAGCGTTAATTCGCCTCTTCCACAATTAGCTCCTCATTCATCAGAATCCAAATCTCAGGTAAACAATCATTTATATTTTATTTGAACACTTTCATTTTAAGCTTTTTAATGTACATATATTTTGTTTACACAATGATCATTCTTCAATATACAGTATTGTCAAATTTAATTAGTTCACAAAATTTAGTTTTAATGTTATATTGTTAAAATTCTGTTCTCAAATAGTTTTTGAATTGTAAATTAATGTTTTATTTAAAATTTATAAATTCTATTTTATGTGCAAAAGTTATTTGTTATATGTTTTATATTTTGCTTACATTCTACTACCCTATTATTTCTTGATGCTGTTATTTTTGCTGAAAGTCCTTTAGTTTTGAAAATTTATTTTGATACTCTTAATCTTAGCTATGTTATTATTTATGCATGTATTAACCTTATATATTTTATATATCATAACTAAAGTAAATATCATCATCATATAAAACCACTGAATTGTTTAACAATTTTTTATAAAATTTTGCTCAAATAAGTTTTTTTAGATAATTAAAAACATTCACATAATTTTAAGTTAATTTGCTGCAACAAAATTAAAATTTTTAAACAGCAAACAAAAATGTAATTATTAAGCTATTATTAAGGTCAAATCTTAGGCAAATAATTTATTCAAGTTTTCTCAAAATAAAATATATTTAATGGGACTCGCAAGGTTTCAGAATTGACTGACACCTTTTTATAAATTCACTGAAAACAAGAAAATTAAAAATTAATTTTTAAATTGTTCTTTAATTATTGTCAAAACAATTATTTTTTGAAAATAAAAAATAAATCATTTAAAATGTTAATTCATAAAAAATTGCCACAAATTTGTTATGTTTTTGTTTCAACCTCACAAAATGTTTTGTCCTCATAAGAAGTGCTGCATTTTCCTTTTATTACATTTTTAAGTAAATTATTGCTACAGTTCTAGAAAATTGTGTTTGTTTTGCTAACCTTTACTATTTATATTTTTGAGTAATTATGAAGCCTTATTTTTAGTTGTTTGCTTAATTTTCTTACATTATATTTGATACTAACAACTCCAGTAGTGCCTAACCTCTCGAAAGGGCTCTACAGGAGACCCTTGGCTTTGTGTTCAGTAGTTGTGTTTGTTGCAGAAGTCTGGTGCATAGAACAGCTCAGCATCTTCATCCTTTCTTCCCGGTCAGCAGGCTCCAGCTGCCGATCCAGTCTACGGTTCTAGTCTAGGGCTTGATCAGCATGGTAGCTCCTCACTGTCTAGTGGATTTCCTCTGCCTGAATTTCCACTCAGCTCTCCCAACCTCACAAACTTTTCCTTTTTTTTCCCTCCTCAATCTACCCAACTCTCCCCAATAGGAGGCTTTAAAGTACCTGTTAGCAACCAACTAAATATGGGAGGTTACCCTCACCTTTGTGAGAGTTCCTCTAGGCCAGGTACGGCAAGGCCTCTTATTTCCCCTCTTCCTTTAATGGAAGGAGAGACTGCAGGAGATGTAATGCTGAGTGTGCCTCGACAGGAGTCCAAAGGAAGTCCCCAAGCGCAACCTCAGATGCGATCACAACAGAACCAACCAAGATATCGTTATGACGAAACAAGTAGCACTCCGTCCCTCAGCAGTGAAAGCGACGCTAAAAGAGACAGCAGTGGACAGTCATCGGGCGAAAGCATGACGTCGGCTTTTGCGCAGCTGTACAGTCTAGACCCAAGACGTTTGGCACAGGTGCCGGAAGACTCTGTGCCGATGAACCCGTACGGTCCAGTGCCTCTAGGCTCCCCTCGTACCATCAACGGTCCAATCACGCGTGCAGCAAGTGAGAGAGTCTCGCGGCAAGAAACACTCGCCCAGCTACAACGCATGGCATGGGCGAGACATACAACTAAGTAGTCATGTGATGAAACTTGCATACCTTTTGAAAACTTTGAATTCACTTCAATTTTCTTATTTATGACACTTAATCAACACTGATAAATATTGTTGAAATTAAGTGAAGAAGTGTATCAACAATCTGTGATAGAACCAAATACAGTAAAATATTGATGGCTTCATTCAATTGGCAATTTGATGCAATTAAAAAAACATACAAAGACTATTTGAAAAGGTAAATGAGAAAGTGTATTCTGATGGGGTATAGATTATGAGTTCAATCAAGGTATCACAAAGTTACAAACCACCCTCATTTTTTAACTATAAGTGAAATAGTCATCAATGTATGCCACAAATAATTCCCTTTTTAGAAAATAAAAGTGTAAATGACAATAAAATGCATGTACTAAAATATGTGGATTACTTGGCCATACCAATCAAATCATTGAATAATTTTTAAGTTATTTTTTTAAATGTATCGACAAGTTCTCAAAAACTCATTTGTAGGTTATGTGTAGGTTGAAGGTTCTCCATCCATTTCATTACCTGAACTTGATCTTTCGATGTATAGAAAACAGACAGTACAAAATATCGAAATACTGTTTAAATTATCTTAAAAACAAACATTTTAAATAAGAACAAACTTTAAATAATGCATTAAATTATGAACAGTTAAAAATGTTCTTCTTAAATAATTATAACTAATTCTGAACTTTTTTAAATAATTTATTTTAGTTAATTAGACACGAGCATATTTCTAAAGTCAACTTAAGCCATCTGCTTGAAGATATCATTTTCAATTTGGGTTCTAGATTTTTTTTAATTAAATCAATAATGTTTATTCTTTTTAAGCATAGTTTTTTAATTCATTTTTCTGAATTATGCTTAGAAGTGTAAAGTAAAAGTGCTCAAATGTTTTTATTTCTCAAAGCACTTCAATTTTATATTACTTTTAATTTATATATATTTGTAAATAATGATGACGATAATAATTCATATATTCTTAATTGCTTATTTATTTACATTTTACTTTCTTATTTAATATGTTTTTCATTTCTTATTTAATATGTTTTTTCATTTTCATTTGTTAGTGAAAATGTTCAAAGAAATGAGATTTAATAATTATGAACCATAGGTTAATTGCAAAGTTTTGTCCAACAAATAAACTGAAAAAATATTCTTTTTAATTCATAGTTCCATCCAAAGCATTTCTTTTTGCCATCTAAGGTGCCATATTGCAAATCTTATTTTTTAGTCTTAGAACTAATTTAACTTTTTGCCAAAAGTTTTGTTAAAATTACACAAAAAATGCATAAAGAATTGCACATAAATTTAGATCTATATTAACGTAGAATATTCCAATTTAAAATCATATTATTTTTCTTTTTAAGATCATTTTTTAATTGGGCATTCAAATTATCATCAATTGCTTATAGATTAGATTTCATTTATTATTAAAATTTTAAACTTGCATTTTTTACCAAAAATGATAAGCTTTTGTTTATGATTAAAAGCTAAAATTGGTTTCATTGTTTCTATTTTAATGACATTAAACAAAATAATTTTGTGTCACCTCGGCTAGACAATCGTTTTCAGTTTGAAGGTGGCTGCAATGGCCTACACTCTTTTAGTATCAACTAGATAGTGAAAATAAATAAGAGTCGTCTTGTGTAGGATTTGTTCGTGATTCTCCCTCTCCTGAACTTAGGAGAGCTTAGAAGAGTTAGACAATGTTTCAAATTAACTAAATAGTCACAAAAAAACAACTTCATAACTTATGAATTTCCCAGAATTATTTTTTTCTTGTGTAAATATGGTACAATTAAAAATAAATGTTAAATTTCCAGTTTTAGGGTCAATTTTCCATAATATCTATTTTTAAAGTTGTAAGAAATTGTGGTAAGAAAGAACTTTTTTTTTCATTTGTACCAAAATTTGTTGCAAACACTTTTTTTTATAAAATTGTACATTTGTAGCTTTTGGAAATGATTAAGTTCATCATGAATAAAATAAAAACTTTAATTTTCAACTAAACCTTCTTTTGATACACATGTTCATTATGAAGGTAATATTAATAGGATACTGTTTTAACTTTCATTTAGACCTTATTTCTAAAAAATTAAGATTATATTTTATTTTATTTTAATTAGAATTCAACTGATTTTATAATATTCAAAATATTTACATTTTTTTTTCAATTCGTTAAAAATATTTTAATATTTAACTGGTTTTTTTTATATAAATATCAACATAATAACTAATTGTTTTAACGTTTATTCAAAGTAGTATTTTTATATTTTTTCCATAACAGTTGAACATCTACAATAGGATTGTATATATTTACATGTAATTATTTCACTGTTTAATTTATGAATAAGCATTTAAAATAACATGGAATTATATTTTTTTGTTTACAGTATAAAGATAAAGTTAAATATCTTTTTCTTTATTATATCATTCCTTTTGTTTGAAATATAAAAAAATTATTTTAATTATTTTGGATTCTGTTACTTCCAATTCTTAATATTACGAAATGTAATAATAAAACCATTTTCATTATTATTATCAAAAAAATAATAAACTCAAATGAAATGTAATTACTTTAAGATAAGTAGAAATATTGGTTTATGATTTTTTTTAAATTATTTAAGTAAACATTAAATGCAAATAATAATATTGTTTTATAGTTAAGTTTCATTTCAACTTTTTTAATGTTCACACAAATAATATTGAGTTAAAAATTTAGATTTTCATTTTGTAAAATAAAACTTGACATAAAATAATGAGTGTTGATATTGTCTTGAAACTTGAACCAATTTCAGTATTAAAATTTAAAATAATTATTGTCCATTTTAAGTTTAAAACTGTTGTTAAAAACAAATTTTTCATTGGTGTAAATTATCTATGTAGAAAAATGATGATGAGTCATTTGTCAAACCTTTTAGTTTAAGGAATTGTTGAACCTACAATGCAAACGTTTTATTATTTTTCATTTCTCCATAACAATAAATAATTTCCCAAGCATTTGTTTTCATATACCTTGTGCTCCTTCATGAATTACTATTGTTAACTTAAGGACATTGAGGAGGTAACTTTCTAAAGCCATCGAGCTATCAATAAGGTTAAAGGTCTGCAAACAGAACAGAAAAAATATGTTTAAATCTAAGCACCCTTTAGCTCCATCTCTTCTGAGGAACCCAATAGAGGCCGGACACATGTCCACCCCTCTAATCAAGAAGGATGTCTTGTTCTATAGAATGTCAAAGTTGTGACCTTGCGTGTACAGAAATACCTCGCTATAGCACGGCCTAAGTGCAGCGTGGACTTGAAAAAAAAACTTTTCTAGCCTAAAAAGTAATAAAATAATGATTTAAAAAAATACAGTACCCTACTCTGTACTTTAGATATTAATTAAAAAATACTAAAAGGTTTATGAGAGTGCTAAAGAGTATATAAAAGGTTTATGAAAGCTTATATATATATAAACTTACAATACCCTGATGAATCACTAACCAATATTGATTCTACTTCGCGGATTTTCACCAAGCGAGTCGTTCTGGAATATATATGTTCAAGTCTAAGTGGTGTGAAATTTAAATATAAATGATTTAATTGGTGGGTGCCTCAAAATCCACCCTGAAGACCAGCACCAGGTCTCTAATGATGACGACAAGAGCTCCTCCGTGAAAAATCAATAATTTCGATGGCATTGTGCCCCAGCAAGTCATAAAAACATTTTAAAATTATCAGATCGCAAACAATGACATTCAGTCTTTCTTGAAATAAATATTAAACAAACAAGCATAAACGAACCAAAGAACTTGAATATAAACAAACTACAAAAAAATAATTTTTGCCGCATTCAACAAAAATGAATTGACGATTGTCCCATCAATTGAATCTTTGTTTCTTTTGCGGAATGAGAGACGACATTTGCCAACAATACAGCTTTGAAGAAAGTCAGTACCTATGTGCATGTTAGTTTCGAATATCTAGGAGAGGTGATTGTTTTTATGTTTGAAATACTGTTCAATTCATTTGGTTGTATTGTTTGTGAGTATTCTATTGAAACTACTTTCGGTCATTATCGTTATAATTTTGTCATTATTAACCCTGTCAAACACCTTACTGATGTCAAGAAAGCAAGCATACACTGGGGTCCTAGTGTTTGTATAATCATGTATTACTTGTTTAAGACTGTAAATGCACATTTGAGTTGACAGTGATTTCTTAAAGGCAAACCGATTATCATTAGTTATAAAAGTTTGGTTTATCTTTTAAGGATAATTCCCTCAAACACTTTCGAGATAACATTAGATAGAGCAATTGGGCGATAATTAGAACTACAAAGAATTCCACTTTTGTTTTTAACAAGGGGTACAATACCGACATCCATCAAAAATTTAGGAATATAACAATTTATAAACATATTTTCGAATAACAAAGGCAAAGAATGGACTAGGCATATTGAAGGTGTTCCGTAGCTATATTATCGCTCCCTGTACATTCACCTCCTCTACCTAACTATTTCAACGTCCTTGTTATCTATGTCAAAGACATTTCTAACATTTAATTTTTTTATCCAAATTACGTGGAAAATTGTTTAAAATAGATTCATAATAATTTTTACAGTATTCAGCAATTTTTTCTGTGCCATCAATATTTGATGATACAACTCTTTCCTCATTATTATTTTGTTTTCTAACCTGATTCCAAAATGATTTGGTGTCATTGGTAGAGAACTTTTCACCCATACCTCGATTTATTATATTTTTCTCATTTAGCTTACAAAACCTTATAGCATATTTAATACTGGCTCTGGCTATGGTCATGTCTATAAAACTGATCGTTACGGAGGCTACCAAGTGATTTCCAGTGTGTTTATGTAATGCGAGAATATCCATAATCTCCCTTAACATGTTCATTCCATTCCGCAATGTTATGATTTTTATAAGACTTACCAATGTTGTGTTAAGTCATACAATTACCACAATCTACAAGCGTTTTACAAGTCATTTCGTAATATGATTCTATGTTTCGTTTCATTTAATCTACGTCAAAGGAGTTTGAGACTGTTAAATTGAGAAAAGCTTCATCAGTAAAACATCTGTACAGATCAATATTATCATTACTTTGTATGCTTCAATGTACCTTACAAGTGTTTAAGTCACTAAATAGATTTCAACGTTATATGTTACACCAGTGCTTAAATCAATTTTAAAACACGATGGTCAGAAATAATAAAATCGTTTAAAATACTAATATTTTGAATACAATGATAAATCGATATAGAGGTAACAATATGGTCAAGCCATCTACAGCTACGATCAAAATCACTAACGTATGTATAGCTTGTAGCATCTAATTTGTTAACATCAGCAATAACGTATTCATTATAACTGCAAAATTAACAATGTCATTATAAAGGACAGCACCCAGATGACAGTTAAAATTTCCCATAATGTTTTTATTAAAATTCCCTACATCAATAAAATATTGTATCCTATCCAATAAATCAATATGGACTTCCAATTTTTGACGACTATTATAATATGGCATATGACAATTTATAAACAGCACTCGATTACTTAAATCATTCATTTTTATGCAGAGTAATCTACAATCTGAGTCATCTACTAATTTAAAATTTTTTGACAATTTATTTTTTATTAGAAAAGAAGACCTGGCCTTCCTTGAAGTATCTGTGAGCTTAAGTCAACTGGTGATGAACTTATTGCTACAAACTCATCATGAATGTAAATATTGTGTTGGTAACCAGGGTCCTGCAAAAGTACAACATCATTAACATCACACCGCAACTTTATATTAGGCAGATAATTTTAAAACCTCTACAATTATAACTACTAATTTGGCCCTTCAAAATGTTTTGTCATCGAATATTGACATAATCTTGAACTCACTAACCACCATTTTGAAACAATTTTTTTTGTTCACTTCCGGTGCTGGCTGGAGGAAAACGTTTTTGTAAATAGATTATACTATCATAACTCTTGTTCAGCGATCCCATATGTAAACCTTCCTTTACCAAAGTATGTTGTGCTGCGTACAGGATCAATTTATGTCTTTGAAAATTTGGTTTGCGTACAGGATTTTTACAGGTAACTCAAAAAAATGCTAGATTCGTAAGAAACTTTATTGAAAAATAATGTTTTTATGAATACTGTTTTTGCTGGTAAAGTATAGTTTGAAACACTTAATTTTGCAAGATATTATGAAATATGATTGCATATTTTAAGTTGTAAACACAAATATTTAATAATTAAATTTGTATTCTCAATTAACGTAATTAATTAATATGTGGTTCGGGTGAATGGAGATGCATATCCGTATGTAAAAACATTAAAAAACAGTCAATTATCTTTATAACTTATTCGTTTCGGAAAAAAAATATATTTGTTTTAAAACAAATTAGTTTGCACCGATATAAACTGGACTATTGCCATTTTTTTTAATGAAACCATGTGGCACAACGCTGAAGATATATATCGGGCTAGATACATCCAGATTGAAGAGCAACCGCAACCGACCTCTTTTCTCTGGAGTGGTGAACTGAAAGACCATAGATAATTTTATGTACAAGAACTTAGTTGTTTAAAAGTTATATATACTTTTATATAGCCATAATTTGAAAAAGTTATTGAAGTGTTAGAGAAAATGAAAATGAGCAGAATGGATAAGTTGTGGAACGGGAATGGATATGAGTATACAAGTAAGTCATCCCAACTACGTCTATAAACTCAAAGTCTAATTGTTCAAAGTCCAAAACAGCTTTGCTGAACATTTATGAAATTGATATTACTTTTACCACGCTTTATACTACAGCATTTAGGGGCAACAATTTTCAATGGCCCAAATGTTTAGAACAGCAACAGAAAATTCAGAACGAATCATTGAGAAAACAACGAAATCGGGGCTGAAACTTTTTCATATCTCATGTTCACTGATTTGTGGAATCACATGTGTGATTGTGTGAATTAGGTGTTGATAAATAAATACATCACCACAGTGATCTTTGTTTTTAGGTAGATAACCAGACTTATTTTCTGTGCTGTGTTGTAGATTAGGGAAAAAATGGAACAAGAATCAAGGAAAGAAACATAAATATTTAATTTACTGATGGATGTTTTCCTGTTTTAGCTTAAGTTTAATTGAGTGAACGGATCCAATACTTACGCTCACCTCGTCTAAATGTTATTTGATCGTGACTCGACAATGGTAGCGTTCGATAGATTTTTTCCCCTGCATGATTCTGCAGAATTACGTCAGAATTACCACACCAGAAACTACCACCAAAACTTTTTTCATTGTTTAAACCCCCTAAACCTCCTAAAATTGAAAAATTCGTTAAAATGTACGTATCAGTAAGATATATTTTTATTTATTTTTTAAAATAAGATACAGAAATTAACTCTGTTAAGTAATAAGGGTAATCAAATAATGTTTGGCGGTAATTTCTGGTGGGGTAATTCTGGAGTATTTCTGCAGAATTCTGCAGGGAAAAAACCTATCGAACGCTACCAATACCACAATTTTTTGACGTTTTTCACAGTTCGAGACGACGCGTTGAGGGCCTACCAGAGCATGTCTCACTCTCCACTTATACGAGGTTATCTCTGGAGAAGTTTTGCCATTCTCTCATTTATTTTGCTTCATCCCGAAGGCCTGTTGAGAATCGCCAAGCCTTACACAAAACGTGATAAAGTCATGAGGTCACCTTCGCTTCTAATGCCAGGTCGATGTGAGTGGATTTGCAAATAACTTTAAAATGTTATTGTATTGTGAGGATGTGTTAATTAGGTTTCATGAAGAATGATAAATTGTTGTCTATTTCAGTTTCTAGTTTTGTTATCGAGCGTTCCGTTAGGAAAAAGGTCTATATAGGTTTTATTTTTCCGTCGTCGTCGTATTCGTTGTCGTCGTCGTCGTCTGCACATGAAAATCAGTTAGTGTTAAACAAGTTTATTTTAAGAGTTACAGAGAACTTCTATAAAAGTTGTTTGTCTTAACTTTCCAGTCAATGTTGTTATAAATTATTTTTTTCAAAAATTAACATTTACGGAGTTATAACCAAAAAACCCTCAATTTTTAATTTTGAGCAAAAGTTTAAAGTTTTTTGTTTGGAGAGTTACAAAACATTTTATTGAAGAAAAGTTGTTTATTATGACCATCCAATCAAAATTGCCATGAGTATTTTTTTTAAACCCACTTTAAAAAAGTTATAGTCCAAAACAGAGTTTTGGTATTCTTTTTTAAAAAATCAACATTTACGAAGTTATAGCCAAAAAAAATTATTTTTTAACTCTTAAAAAAACTTGAGCAAAAGTTTTAAAGTTTTTTATTTGAAGAGTTACAAATAATTTTGTTTAAGAAAAGTTGTTTATTATGACCATCCAATCAATCAATGAGTATTTTTTTAAAAACCTACTTTAAAAAAATTATAGTCAAAAACAGAATCTTTGGACTTACAGAGTTACAGAAAATTTTATTGAACAAAAGCTGTTTATAATGACCATCTAACAAACATTACCAGGAATAATTTTTTTCAGAAAATAAATATTTATTGAATTATACCACGCGAGATTGTAGGTCATCTATTGCTAGTTTTGAATGGTATTTATATTTAATGGTAGCATTTTGTATGATTGTTTGATGTTCACCAAAGACTTACATTTGTGTATGCATATTTGTTTGTTATGACCATCCACAAAAACTAAAGATTGCGGTTACCAATTCCAAGTATAGAGAATTCGTCATAGTCAGCCCAAAAGCTACCTAAGCTTATCGCCTGCATGCAGTTTACATATATGTTTCTTGAAAGTCATGAATTGAGTTTCAAAATATTCACCTAATGGTTTTGATGCAATAAACATTAAACAATTTATTAGGTATTAAAAAATCGAAAATTTCCAAACTTTATTCTGAGCCAATTTCAAATTTATCGTTAATTTTTATTTTTTTAGAAGTTGATTAGTTTTTTATTTAAAATTTACTTATGATTTGGTATATATTTATTTATGTATTAAGAATCTTTACATATACTGTATATGTATTTAAGAGTTGTTGTTTATTTTTTAAATCTGTACAATATAAAGAAACTAAACTTAGAATTGGAAAATCAAATTTCTCCAGATTTGTAATGCGTGTGGACAGTTTTTCTATTTTCAAAATATGAATACATAGTATTAAAATGTAATAGTTAAGCGTACGAGACCAAATTTCAGTTTGTTAATGAACTACATTTTTATAAATTAATGTCATCTAGTTAAAACACTGTTTTTATGAAACCAAACACACACCATGTTCATATTGTCCCACTGCATTGGTGCAAGAAGGGTAAAGCATTATCAAACAATAAGTATTGTTATCGACACGATCTTAAATGTATTTTAATTCTTATACATGAACCTTAATATCTTACAAACAATAAATGTTATTTTCAACACACTTTGATATATATAGTCTTTCAACACAAAGTGACGCCAAAAAAATGAATAAATATTGTTTTTTACACGACTTCAAAAAAGAAAGGCGTCAGTACTCGACGCCCTTGAGGACACCCTTCAGCATGAGCCTCTTGCCTGTGATGGGCAACGAAGACTCCTTTGCGTCGACGCCGATGTCCATCGTGAACTGCTCCGAAGACGGGTTCTGGTGGTGGTGACCCGCCCTCTTCAGCGCCTGCAGGAGGGCGTTCTCGTCCTCCACGCAACGACCGATCGCTGCAACGGACAAACATAAAATAAAATAAATAAAAAGAAGCAATGAATGAGAAAAAATAAATAAAGGAAACAAAAAAATTAGAATAAAAAAACACGAAATAAATTAGAAATAAAATGGTGAAATCATTGTAAAGAAACCAAAGTAAAACAAATGACCCAATATCCAACAGACTCAGTGTGAGTGATCATTGTTTTGAGTTCATCGTCCCCATCTTATGCGCGACCACAAACAGAATTGCTTCTGCTTAATCCTTAGCAGTTTCTTAACCCACTTCGCTAAGATTCTCCTTATGCCCAAACCTTCCTTCAAAATGCAATAGTGTGAACGGATCCAATGCTTACGCTCACCTCGTCTAAAAATAAACGGACCGTGACTCGACATTTCCGAAATTTGTTGGCGATTTTCACATTTCGAGACGTGGAAAGCCTACCAGAGCACGCCTCACTCCACTTATCCGCAGCTATCTCTC